>JAGDQP010005840.1:52341-75749 GCA_022664845.1 Lepisma saccharinum | reverse complement strand
AGATATTCAACTCTTTCTTCAACAATGTTGTAGATAAACTCCTTAATGCAAGGCCAAATGCTGCAATGTTTATAGACGAGCCCCATCTAATACCACATGTCTCAAATTCCTTCTTACACCCACAGATCCTTATGAAATAATTGCTATCGTAAAGAAATTTAAAAACCGTAGTTCTGCAGGGCCTGATGAAATACCTGAGTTTGTAATAAAGAGATGTATACATGCTATTGCTACGCCATTGTCTGATTTAATTAATGCATCATTTAATCATAGGCAATTTCCAGAAAATTTAAAGTGGTCACTAATCAGGCCACTACATAAAAAAGGGGATAAACGTAATTGTGAAAATTATCGACCCATATCACTCTCATCTAAATTTTCCAAAATTATCGAAAGTATTATGAAAAAAAGACTATTATCCCATCTGGAACAAAACAAAATTATTTCTAACTCACAACATGGATTTCTAAAAAATAGATCTACTACTACTGCTATCTTAAGTTACATACAAGAAATAGTATCTGCTATTGACAGTAAATCATATCCATTTTCGATATGTTGTGATTTAAGCAAAGCCTTCGATTGTGTTAATCATTCATTACTTTTATCGAAATTGTCTTCCTATGGGATACGCGGAACTACTAATGAATGGTTTTCATCGTATTTAAAAAATCGACATCAGTATGTTGAACTCACATACACGGATCAAAACATGCATAAACAAAAAATATCATCCAAACCCTCCCTTGTCAATTTAGGTGTTCCTCAAGGATCAGTTCTGGGTCCGTTACTTTTCCTCATATACATAAATGATCTTCCATCACATATTGACCAAGGGACTATGGTCTTGTATGCTGATGATACCAACATCCTAATTAAAGGCAGTAATGCTTCAGAACTGCAAGATAACATAAATGCTGCTTCCAATAAACTTGAAAAATGGTTCTATCATGATAATTTAATCCTAAATGCCAATAAAACTAATTGTCTTTTTTTTTCTTTCCTTCGTATACTGCTGTCCCAGCTTATCCCAAATTAACCATAAGTAACACCACTACAGAATGTGTCTCAAGTACTAAGTTTTTAGGGCTATATATTGACAACAAACTAAGTTGGAAAACGCATATAACAAATTTATGTCGTACACTATCAACTAATATCTTCTTAATAAGATCTCTCTCAACTGTTCTAAATAAAAAGGCATTGATATCCTTATATTATGGTACATTTTATTCGAGAGCAAAATATGGTATTCTCTTTTGGGGATCCTCAAGTGGGCTATTGACGGTTTTTAGACTACAAAAAAAAAATTATTCGAATCATTACACACACACATTTACGTGCGAGCTGCAGACAGATTTTCAAGAAATTAAATTTGCTAACAGTTCCATGTTTGTACATATACGAGGTGTTAAAGCTGATAAAAAGTAACCTTGATGGCTACACTACACACTCTGATATACATAGACACGACACAAGAATGAAAAATGATCTTAGACAAATGTCCCACAGAACAAAAATTTTCGAAAGATCACCGCATTACTTCGGTATAGCCCTATACAATAAATTGCCACAAACTTTAAAAAACATTAAGGATATCAATATATTTTGTCGTGAAGTTAGGAAAATGTTGACAAACAAAACTTACTATACAGTTGATGAGTACTTGCAAGACTAAATATTATAAGGGTAAAGAAAATAGGTGATAATGAAAGTGAATTATGTCGAAAAACTGCTACAAAACAATTTTCTATGTAATTTAAGAAAATATGTATTCTTATTATGGACATGTTCTATACCATATGTGCAAATGAGTACAATGTATTGGTCTAAGGAACGCAATAAATGAAATGAAATGAAATGAAAGGATCCGCCCACTCTCGAAACAAAAAAAAATCGGGCGGGCAGCTGAGAAAGGTGCTGTGAGGATCTGTCAAGGACAATTTTTTTTGACAGTAGACTACATTTATTTTTTTTTGACAGTAGACTACATTTAATGACTATAGCGCACATACCGTACTGGCGCTTATCTTTTTCCTCCCTCGGTTCCCCCTCGAACACTGATTTCTACTAGCAGCCTGACCCAGAGACTTTACGAACACAAATTTGGTGCAGTGAGAATATGGTCCAGTCGGGAATTTCCCGACTCGAAACAACAGAATCGGGACTCGGGACTTTCCCGTTGTAGTATTCCGAATTTCGATCACCAGTCTTACTGTGTGGCTGCTAAGGTGGGAGTTACGGTAGTTGCTTTCGGTGTAGTAGTGAGTTTTGCTTTATTCAGTGTTTATTTACTATTAAACAGACTGTGTATATTTTCATTGGACAGTTACAATGGGTAAGGTAAAACCTAAATATACACAAAAATTTAGGGATGATTGGCTTCAAAATACAAAATTTATTCAGTGGTTGTCACGAGTTCCCGGTGATAATACAAAAGCATTTTGCAAATTTTGTCATTGTAATTTGAGAGCTCGGCTAGCAGACTTAGAAAATCATTGTGAAACAAAAAAGCACAAAAGTGCAGCATCCCCCTTTTCTAGTGAAAGACAGTCAAAAATTACGAGCAGTTTTACGCCAGTTGTGGACTCGTTGGAACGTAATTATGCCGAAGGTTCGCTAGCTCTTTTTCTTTCATCCCATTGTGCGATAATGACATCAGATCATTTAGGAGAAGTGTGCAAAAACAGATTCAAGGATAGTGTTGCTGCGAAACAACTACAGATACATCGTACAAAGTGGAGTGGAGTGATTAAGAATTTGCTGGGGCCATATTTTGCTAATGATCTGAGAAGTGATATTGGTGATGGAATTTTTAGCATTCTGATTGACGAGTCCACTGATATCAGCGTTCATAAACTTCTGGCAATAGCAATTATCTATCATAGTAGATCTACAGATAAGATAATTTCAACTTTTCTGAAACTCATTGAAATTGAAAATTGTAATGCTCAAAGCATCGTTAATGCCGTTAAACAGGTTCGAACAGATTTCAACTTGGATATTACAAAAATGCAAGGCATAGGGACTGACAATGCCAACGTCATGGTTGGTGTTAACAGTGGCGTTGATCAATTAATTAAACGCGATGTACCTCATTTAGTTTTAATAAGGTGTGTATGCCACTCAATTCAGCTGGCAACATCTGCAGCAATAGCTGATTGGCTACCTAGAAATTTAGATTTTCTTATTAGGAAAACGTATAATTGGTTTTCAAGGTCTTCATCCCGACAATTAATTTACCGCCAAATTTTTAGTACACTAAATGATGGCAATGAGCCATTAAAAATTTCTCAAGCCTGTGACACGAGATGGCTGTCAGTTGAACCCGCTGTAATTCGAATAATTGATCAATGGTTAGAACTCAAAACCCATTTCAATATCGTTAAGCTTTCAGAGAAGTGCTACACTGCTCAGATGCTTCTGAAATGTATGGTGATGAACTCAACCTAGCATACTTACTTTTCTTGAAACCCATTCTTACAGATCTTCAGAGGGTAAACAAAAGCTTTGAGTCCAATAATGCAGATCCATGCAAGCTTCTGGATGATCTTGTAATTCTAATTCAATCCCTCCTTAAGAAAGTTGTCATTCCCACCTACTCAGTTGAGAGAAATTTCCTAAACCTAGATTTTGAAAATCATTTAGATCCAAATCCCTACATGGGTTATTTGTTTGAGACGAAACTTGTAGAATTAAGGACACCCGGTGTTACAGTAGAACAAGAGAAAGCTATAAGGGAAAGGTGTCTGAAATTTGTTTGTGGGTTAATCAAACAACTGCAACAAAGATTGCCTGATAACATTGAAACCCTTAGAAAAGTATCTCTTCTTTCAGTTTCAAAAGCACTTTCTGTATTAAAGGAGTCCCTAATTCCTCTGCTTGAAATATCCCACTTAGATGGTGACGTGATTACAAAAAATGAATTTCAATGGCAAAAACTAACAGTGGTGCGATGGACAAATACAAATACTTCCGTGAGCTTCTGGTGTGAGGTCTTCAATTATCGTGATGCTAGTGGTGAAAATCCATTTAGAGAATTAGCGGAGTTTGTAATGTCGAGGCTTGTTCTTCCTTGGTCTAATGCAGAAGTTGAGAGCATTTTCAGTCAGTTAAACCTTGTTAAAACAAAAACTAGAAATAGAATGAGTACAGACATGGTGAATTTTTGGAATTCGTGCTGGGTTACGCAGAAGAAATAAGTGCTGTCACAACTTCGAACTTCCTGTATCAATCCTGAAAAAAAACTGGAACAACTGAGGCATATAAAATCCAACCATCTTGTTCAACTTCAGCTTCAACTTCTACAGCTTCGTTAATTCCAACTGATGAAGCCACTGATTTTATTGATGACATTGATTTTGCTAATTATTGACTTTTAGGTGAGTTAACTACATTTTATAATTATTAAAATTATATTAATGTTATTTGCACGATAATAATGTCAAAAATATTTCTAGTTCTTTAGTGCGTGATTCTAGTTGTTTTTTTTTACCAAGATTCTAGTTGGTAAATTTCTTGGCTGTTGGCAACACTGCACTGGACAGAAGAACAGATCCAGGGGCTGTTTTCAAGGAAGAGATGCAATGAGACGTTTATACCTCAGTAAACACTTGAAAAATATATTTTTATTTAAATGGTTTTAATTATGAAGATTTTTTTCGACGGAAAATGTATTTATTTATTTATTTACAACATAAACAGGCTGAGCTAAAGCAGGGACGTACGTAACTAGTGAGGAGCAGAGAAACAGGATTCAGGGGCCCTACTCGTAATTTCGTAATGGCGCAATTTCTTATTTTATATTCAAAGAAAATAAGTTTCATATTTAATTAGAATGCATTCTGCATACCTTTGGAACAATTTATATTTACTGTACATATACAACAGATAGGAACGTCATGTTAAACTGCAAGGTTCGAGGTCGAGGTTCAAGTCCGACGGCGAAGTCGAGGTTGAATTCTAATCTCAGGTCGAGGTTAAACTACCATTTTAACTAATTTCTCTATTTATATTACGAATGGAACCTCCAAATCTTTAGCACCCTTGTACACGAGACAAACATCCTGTCCTCTTGTGGCCCTTAGGCATATTTGGCTCAGACAGGATACTTTAATAATGCTCCAAAACTTTGGCAAATTCAGTCACAATACTCTTTTTTGTCTAAATTTATATTCTGAACATGAACGAATAACTAATTTGTCTATTTATATTACGAATGCAACCTCCATCTCATTAGCACCTTTGTACACGAGAGAAACTTCTTGTCCTCTTGTGGCCCTTAAACATCTTTAGCTCAAATAATGAACTGTGAAAACAAATAATGCTTCAAAACTTCAGAAGCAGTCCCAAAAAGTGGCTTTATTGACGATTTTCTAATTATCTCAAATATTCACTACTTAGCACAACTTATGTATTTCTTATTTAGGTTTAGCAAAAGTAGAGATTCTTACGGCAAAAATGTACACGAGAGAAACATCCTGTCCTCTTAAGGCACTTAGGCATCTTTAGCTCAAAGCATAAACCTTAAATAATGCTTCATACCTGTCAAGAGCAGTCCCAAAAATGACTTTATTGACGATTTTTTTTCATCTCGAATATTCACTACTTACCCCATCTTATGCATCTCTTGTTTAGGTTTAGCAAAAGTAAAAGTTCTTACGTTAAAAATGTACAAAAACTTTATATTTAAATTAGAAAAGCAATATATCTTATTAGCGCCCTTGTACATAACAGACAAGTTCCAGACACTTAAGTCATTTAGGCATCTTTGGCTCAGACCGTGCAACATAAATAATGCTTCAAAACTGTTAGAAGCAGAGTAAAAGAAATAATGTTTTAAGTACTTCATTGATCATCAATTATCGTCAGAGGACAGTAAAAGTATAAAGTACATTACTATGTCATAAGGTATGTTAATAATTTCCGTTTTCCTCACTTTGGCGCCGAACTGAACCGGCGCCGAAACGTAACCTGCGCCAAAATGGTGGCGCCGAAACGTAGCGGACCCGAATTTTCTGCTTGTAGTTTTTTTGACGTGTTTGGGCAGTAATTGCGTGGATCCGTGGAAGCAACATGGCACAAAGTCGAACGAAGCAAGGTCGTCGACGAAATGACGGTACGTATCCCTATATATTTTGTCACATGCAGTTCTCTTTTGTAGTTTTATTGCGTGATGTATCACAGAGCACATTAAGCCCAAATCGGGCACTCTTACACTTGTTAAGTGCATGCTGGAATGTGGTAAATATTGATGTCGCGTATAGGCGTAATCGGGTCTCACTGCGTTCTTATGTTATAAATTATGAGGTGGAAAATTACTTCAGACAAAATATTGTTGGAAGTTTGTAAGCTTGTTATCACTTCATTTGGGATAAGATTCCGTGTCGGTCGGGGGCAATAATAAATTTATAAGATTTTCAAACAGTTTTTCATTATATTCTTTCCATTTTTTCTTGCCTTTGTTAGCGTAGGTTAGATGAGGTTAGTTAAGGGAAGGTACGGTTAGGTTAAGTTAGACCCCCCTCCCCCGATATGGAACTAGAACCCTCATTTACAACACTGAGATTAATTATGAACCAAATAATTATGAAAGCTTCTCAATTGTGTTTCACGTTACGAAGCTATGTGAAAAAGTATTTTTCTGTTAAAAAGCTAGTTCATGAGTGAAGTTGAAGTTATTGAAGAATTGGAGTTGTGTTTCTGCACTGTTGATTTATTGCTGAGTTTTCAAGGTAATTGACATTCATAATTTATCTTGAACTACTAGAATTCATAACTAAATAAAGTACAGTAAGGACTCGATTATACGAGGGTTGATCGAAAAGTAATGCCTCCATGGATGCAACTTTTTTATTCGGTAACCGATTTACAAAATTATTTTTGTTCCTGATAATTACATTTGTCCTGTATTTAATGCACTGTTTGACATGGACTCATTACTTTTCAATAAAGCACCGTACGGTTTGTAGAAGTGCCGACAAATATATACGAATAATGTCTGTCAGTATTAAAATAATTCGTCAAATTTTAATTTAAAAACTCAGAGCTATTGCTTGGCATTGTATATTAATGTATTGCCCTAATCACTTCTTTCTTTTGATCTTTCTTTGCAGGTTTGAAAGATGATGAGATCCGTCTGGATGACATTGATCCAAATGATTCCGAGGCAGAGTTTCTGTCAGATAACGACGTAGATGATTTATATTACACGGTCGAAGCAACTCCAAGAGAAGCAGATGGAGAATGTGAAGATGATCAGGATGAATAAGATTCAGACATGAGTTCAGGAAATTATCCATCAGGCAGAAGAATTTACCGGAAAAAGAATGTGCCATTCGAACCTCTCCCCCCAGCTCCTCCGTTTTCTGAAAGCACACAAGTAGGGAGTAACCTTGCACCAATCGACTATTTCAAACACTACATAAGGGGATGATGTGTTTTCCCAGATTTCGATTTCGGAATATAAAGCCACATCCCTCTGATTCTGCTCGCAATGCAATGCGTCACACCTTCCAGAATTTCCTGATCCTCCAAGAAATAACAGATGTCGCTTTCCTGGCTGTTCAAGCAAATAAAGCAAGAATAAGATGCTCCAAATGTAAAGTGTTTTTGTGCCTTGTACCCGGTAGAAATTGTTTCAAACTTTATCATGAAATCTGAGAGGTACAAATTTGTAAAAAAAAAATCAGTTTAAATTTGTTTCTCTGTTGTTACACAAAATTGAAGATCATGATTGTTATTGAGTGAGTACTCATTATTAGTGAAAACTATATGTACGTAAACAACAAATATGTACATCAATTTGTTGTAAAATAAAGCAGTAATTCAGAAGAAAACACAAATAGTGGTTGAAAATATAATATATGAAATAACGTCTATCTCAGACCCAGTGTCACCTATAGGCAACACATATATTATACATGACGTATACGCTGACATCTAATGTCGCCTTTAGGCGACATGGACTCAGCGGACAACTGACAACGATATATATATATATATATATATATATATATAGGTAGTTCTCATAATAGGGGCAAAAATGATGTCCCTATTTAATAATTTTAAAATGACGAAGGTTTTATTGCGCCCAAATTAAAATATATGTATGATACAGTCCCTTGAACAATATAATGCATAGATCTTGCTCACAATTTACTATTCGTAGAAAATTGATTGGTTCAAAATTTAAAACTAAATGCAGAATGTCATTAGCATGGATGTCCCTAACTACATTTTCATTGTTTTTTGTCATTATAAGGTAACTGTTTTTATCCCTACATCTTTGGTAGTAAGTGACAATATTCTATCGATGTTGAAATTTACTGAGCCCCAAACTTTGCTTCGAATCTTAATTTAATCATACTATATCAATTCTATAATATTTGTCCCTTATGTCTGCAGTCATTACCATGGAGACATTTTAAAGCGATATCTCATTCGCGTGAAAGAGAAATGTGACCTGCCAACAATATGACTAGAACGCTTTTCGTGTACCATTTGTTGGCCATTGCCGTTGGAGGGAAAATCGTCGCAGAAGCACGACATAACGAACTGTGTGTTTTAGTTTCCGGCTGAGTAGGAAAATTGATTGTCATTAGCGTGGAGACTGTGAAAGTGAAGGTATGTATCAAATCAGTGTGATATTGTTCCTATTTGTACAGTTTTAGGTACTTAAGCATTGCAAGTAATCTCGTCAATAATTTCTCGAATTGGCGGTAGTACGAGCTAAAAAACGCAGTTTTGTCATTAGCATGGATAGTAATATATGTCATTAGCATGGAAATTTTGGACCATGCTAATGACTTGATCAACCATGCTAGTGACACACGAGGAGGATATTTTCTCTTTATTATGAGAACATGGAAATATACCTTTCAAAATTGCATCTAAAACCCTCAGGTTTGTTTCTAGTACGAATGACATATTTCAGTGACAACTCATCAGAATTGTGGGGGTGGGGGGTGTTCACAATCTAAGTAGTGATCATTAAACATGCATTTAGTAAATTACGTTGCGCAAAAATGTATAGGATAGAAGTTCGTATCTACCTTAACAACATATTTGTAAACTTAATTGTAAAAAAATAAAATGTTCTTTATTTTAATTCACACATGTAAGAATTATGATTCTTATATATAGATAAAACGAATTGTATGGGCGATAACATATTATTCTTATAGTTTGTGATAGCTACTTTAATAGATACTACAGTAATGAAGTATGTTTATATATTTATTGTGTTCGCGAATTCTCATCACAGCACTTCAATATTGTGTTCTTCAGTATCACCAATCAGATGGGAAGGAAAAACGACCATTATTAATAGGGAAGACATCTTAAGAAACGAGAATGTAAAAGGCGACAGAGGGAGAGTATCAAAAAATACCCTGAGAAGCTCGAGCAGCTTCGAAAGAAAAAGGGCGAAATATATGAACGCGGTAAACTGTCTGGGCGAATAAAACTGGTTGCTGACATGACTTCAAGAGTACGTCGAGTTCAAAGATGTGTATGGAGAGATGCCCAGAAATCATC
The DNA here is from genome assembly GCA_022664845.1 of Lepisma saccharinum. Taxonomy (NCBI): domain Eukaryota; kingdom Metazoa; phylum Arthropoda; class Insecta; order Zygentoma; family Lepismatidae; genus Lepisma; species Lepisma saccharinum. Next base: position 66,212 of record JAGDQP010005840.1, on the reverse strand, counting down.
AAGACAACGTAAGAAGAAAGGTGATTTTTTTCACAATCAACTAAGGAACAATTCCCTCCACCAACTGATGAGGAAACCAGAAGTATGAAAATCATAAATATTGTCCCTACAACCTCTACTGCTCCTAGTCTCCGTGTTCCAAGAAAACCACAACCATCCCTTGTGCTTTCTGAAAGCTGACAAAAAAAATATAGGCCATAAGTGTGTTAGACGTGATCGTGTAAAAGCATACAGAAGACTGAGAAAGGCGAATGCTGAAAATGATAAATTAAAAAAAAAAGGCAAATATAAGGAAAGGTACTACCATTTGAAGAAAAGAGACTCCATCAAGAAATTCATGAGTGATTCTGTAACTCCTACAACAAAGGTGTATAAATTTCTAAGAGGGGGAACTGTGCCCCGGTATGTCAAAAAGAGGCTTGTTTTTGGAGAAGTTTTAAAATCCGAACTTGAAACAGGCTTTAAACACTTAAAGACCAACAAATACAAGCAAATATTTAGAAAGGTCATACCAGGAAGAATAATACGAAGATACAGCCTACATAATCAGGCTAAACCATTTCTACAATATAAACTTAGTAAATCTAATATAAAATTTCGTACATCGAAATATTGTTATGAACGAGACAAAAGTGCCCCCAATATGTCTTCTTTACACGCAAAGTTCAGGAATTTCCTGAAGACGATGAAAATTCCACACTGTGCCCAGGAAAAAACAACACAATTCAAAAAAAAATGTATTACGTAACAGAGGCGAAATCTAAACGAAAGTTTAAAAAAAAATGCACCTAAAATTGAACCAGAAGTGTTAATTTAAGATAAGTTACAGTATCTTATGTCGTCTAAAGCCATTCTGGATTGTTGCCCAGAAGGTAGCGCATAGAGATACGTGCGTTTGTATAAAACATAAGAATGTGCGTTTATTGGCTCGGAGATTGTGTCACTTAAATGTTAACAAGCAAACTACTTTGGAAGAAATAATATCGTATATGACTCGCAGTGATATTACCGAAATGTGCCTTTCAAGGAAGTGTGACTGGTGTCGAAACAATCGACTGATGTTACAGATCACATAACTACTTACAAGCAATGGATATGCAAGAAAGAGAGAACATGTAACAGTGTTGACATTACGGTCAAAAGGCAATTAAGGATTCAATCGAAATTTCTGTCAAGGATCTGGTGATGTATTTGGAATTTTCACTGGATACCTTCCTTCATCATCCCCTAAATATCAAACAGCAGTACCTCACCATGAAGAAGCTGAGAGATAACGTTGCTACAAATGAACTTCTACTGCATATAGATTTTTCTCAATTATAAATGCAAATATGCTGCTGAACCTCAGTTTGTTCATTTTGGTGCTTCTCGTCAACAAGTTACACTTCACACTGTAATACTCTACACTAAGAATTACAAGAAAGCATTTTGTTCTCTTTCTGACAGCCTCCGCCATGATCCTTTAGCCATAGTAAAACACATGAAACCTGTTCTGAAATATACCTTGACATGTTCCCTCGAGTGACGAGTATTCACTTCCTGTCACATAGTCCGAGCACACAATATCGCAACAAAACAATGTCTCCAATAATTGGAAAGTAACTTCCAAAATTGTTTCCAAAAGTGAATGTTATCACCTGGAACTATAGTGAATCCGGACATGTAAAAGGAGCTCCTGATGAAGTGGGTGGTATTATTAAAAGAATAGCTGATCGTTGTGTAGCCCAAGGTGAATATATAAACGATTTCCTACTGTTGCATGTGTTGGGTAAAAATCTGTCAGATATAGACATTTTTGCCGTGCCTTACACATAATAATGAGCTCAGAACATTTGAGTGTTAAAGCAAAAGACTTCCAAGTAAAAGGTACTATGCAAGTTCATCAGGTTTTGTGGAACAGGTGTTCACCTACCATGTGGTTTCGAAGCTTAAGCTGCTTTGGATGTGATTCGAAATCAAAATGTTCACATTATCATATTGCTACACGTCGAGTTAAGGATTAGTGTAGTGTAGCTGTTCACTTTTGTGGCAGGAAAAGTACTTCCTACAATGTTCTCAATCATAAGTGTCAATTCTATATGCGAAACTTACTATTATTTTGAATCTTACGTTATAAGTGGACTGTTTGAATAGTGTAACGATAAAAAGTTGTGTGTAATGTGGTTTCACAAACAGTCGTGGTAAGAAAGTCATTTTTAATTGGTTTGGGTCAAAAATGTCAATTTGTAGCAGTATTATTTTTATTTTCATCTACTTTGTCATTAGCATGGATATAATTGTCATTAGCATGGAATGATATTTCTGGAAGAAAAAAACAATATTTTTTATAAACTACATTTATGAAAGTTGAGCTCTGCCTATCATGAAAACGTAGTCCTAGAGTGTATCTGAACCTACTAAAGAAAAAAAATAAGTTATTTAAAACATTAATTTTTTCTCACTTTCATTCCTTAATTTTGTCCCTATTATGAGAATTACCCATATATAAAACATATGAAAATTAGCTAACAGAGCATACAACCGAATGTAATTATAATATGGCAACCTAAAATCTCCACCGAAAAATTTTCCTGGGTCCGAGGATATAGGGAGACGACACTACACTAACACCGTTCTATTTCTTACCAATTACTATAAACATTATAAATATATTTTTATTCTTATAAACAAATTTCAACCTCGTTTGAGTGTTTACTACAAAAGCACTTTCCACTAAACAATGTTCGTAGTGGTTGGTGATGATAAGTTAGGCATATGCAAAGTATTTACAATAGTATCCCTGTACATAAGAACGATTTATTGTTAATTAATAAAGTACATATCAACTTCCTCTTTAATGAAACAAACCCTTGATGGGTTTAAACCGTTTTTCCTAAAAAATAAAAACACAGGTTTTTACCCATCAATAGTCAGGATTAGAGTTCCAAAGACCGAAAAAAAAACCGGAAATTTTCGAAAAAGCTAATTTTTTTACTACCAGCCAAAATACTCTGGTTTCATTGACGATTTTTTTTTTTTTGGCTTTTCATTACCAATATTAATTGCTTATCACAACTAATGCATTTGTTGTTTAGGTTCAGTACAATTAAATGTCCTTACGTTAAAAAATGTACAAAAAAGATTTAATTTACATTAGGAATGCAATATATCAAATTAGCACCCTTGTACATGAGAAAAGTTTTGACGGCTCAAACCGTGAAAATTTACATAATGCTTCAAAACTTTGTCACAGGCCGTCCCATTGGGGATGTTTTTTTTAATATATGCTTTGAACATGAACTAACATTTTAACTAATTAATCGATCATAAACTGTTTTCAGGGACCCCATAATAGTAAAAAAAAAAAAAACTGTTCGTTTCCAAAGTAACACGGAGAATAACAGAATCCGACGTTCAATTTATCCACTTAAAAAAAAAAAACACTAGTCACGATACACTAATTTTACTCCTATTTAGACACTTAAATGTAAATTTTAAGTAGGGCCATAAAAAGCTACCTAACCTGGAAAAGTAGAAAGCTTAAATAGACAGCCATCCTGCAGTATAGGCCTATACCGTACATGAAGCAAGATATATAAATATTTTACTGATGTGTACAAAGTTGCAAATGAGCTTAAATAAATTATATACCTCCCGTAAAGAGTAAGTTGTGTGGTTATTTCTAACTAAATTTAACATACCTTGAGCACAAATACAATGTGAGGTGTCAAATACATTTAATCTCGCGCTTTATGTAATGCAACGAAATTATTCATGTGTGTTGCAAACACTGTAGCCCAACGATTTTACATCACACAAGACGTAAAAATCAGAATCAGTACCTTGTACATAATGTGTTCAAAGCTGTTACTTCCACCAACAGAATTTTTTCTGTAAAATATTTCATGATATATTTTACAAGGTAAACTCAAGGCAAACCCATTACAAAGTAAATGGAAACAATATGTACAAGGAAGCAAAATTAGATGTGACCAGGCCTACTTATTTTCGCAGGACAGTACTGTTTTAAAAGAGTTGTCCTGCGTGATTCGAAAGTGTGCATATTATTTAGCAATGTTCTGTTTTTTAAATGTGCTGCGCAATGTCCTGATTTTACCTTCTCATTTACTTATACCTATTTCATTTCTCATAATGCTGACAGGGCCGCCCGAAATTTTCTTTTTCTACAAACGAATATTAGTTTTGATATTGTTTTGATTTTGGTTTACACTACAACATGAAATGAAGAATACCGCCCAAAAATGTAATGAAATATATTACGCATATTTTCATTCTCAGCTTTCATATCTGTCAATAATCTTGTTTCACAGTTCAAGAAGATTAAAGAATACAGTATGTACCTACCACAGAGAAAAGAACAAAACGTTATTTGTCATCCACAGTACCCATCAAAAGATTTTTGTGCACCAAATTCTCAATAATGAAGTCCACGTAAATATAAACGTGACAAAAAGTATGGATTAACCAGTATGAAACTAGGACCACACTATCACTCAATAAATACAACAAATTATGGTAAGGGTAGCCTCAAAAACTACTTGGTTAACAGTTACAATCAGGTTCTAAGCACAATTAAAGAGATAAAAAATATCAAAAGGTCTAAAAAAAGAACTTAAGAAAAACATATGGGACCAATGGTATAAGTAGAACTAATTGTGTGTATTAGAATAAAAAAAAAAGTTTGAATTTAAGATTGTAAAAATATTTTATGATTGTGAGAAAACATTGAATAGAACTAAAAAAAAAAGTATGAGAACTACTGAAGTAGACCTAAAAAAAAGGAAAAAATTGAACGCTTGAAAAAAAAACATAGGAAAAATCGGTTCTTTTCCAATTTTTCGTTCTACTTTATAGAAGACGTTTTTTCTTTGCCATTTCCGGCACCTAACATTTTTTGATAATTAATAATAAGTGCTTAAAATGTTAGTTTATGTTGCAGATATACATTTTGAATAACAAAATCTGAAATGGAACTAGTAGAAACAAAACTATGGTCCATAAATATATATTCAATCGAATCCAGGTTGCAATCAGTCTAGAGTTTTGAAGGCCGGGGGAAAACGGAAATTTTCGGAAAAAAACAGGATTTTTTTTCTTTTCATTACCAATATTAATTACTTATAACATCTAACGCATTTATTGTTTAGGCTTAATACAATTTAATGTTCTTACGTTAAAAAATGTAAAAAGAAACATTCAATTTATATTAGGAATGCAATATATCTCATTAGCACCCTTGTACGTGTGGGAAAAGTTTTGTTCACTTTTGTCTCTTAGGCATCTTTGACTCAGAGAAAACTTACGTGATGCTTCAGAACTGTCAGAGGCAGTCCCATTGTTTTTTTGAAATATATGCTTTGAACATGAACTAACACTTAACTAATTCATCGATCATAAAATATTATCAGGGACCCCATAAAAAACGGCTATTTTCCAGAGTAACACGAAAAATAAAATAGTAGTTTTTTCCGACGTTCAATTTATACGTTTAAAAAAAACACGTCACCATACAGTAGGGCGTATCATTTTTTAGTGCGAAGCATCCTTTTTGCAATTTTTCGAAATGAGGGGTCTTAAAAATATGTTTTTATATATGAGAAATTCAAACCCGCAATTAGTTTTATGATTAAAGAAGATCTAGCTGGGAAAATCAAAGTTTGAATATACCACAGGAGCTGTTTTCGGCATTTCATAATTAAGTAAAATTGCTATATACTGAAAATGTCATGCGATGCTATAAAATAAAACAAAATCCAAATAAAATATTTTATTAATCCCCCAACACAACGGTACAAGCTGGAGGTACAGTACGAAAGAGTATATGACCAATATATTGGAAATAATGGCGTAATTACTGCACACATAGACTTCCGTATTGAAATACAATACCATAGCTTATTTACACTTATTATATTTATGTTATTCCACTTGCTACAAACAGAAATTACATTACTTTAATTACGTACTGTGATATTTTATAATCAATGTAGTTAGAAAACATATAGTAACCTTATCCATGTTTGAAATATTTAAATCTCGTAACTTCTGCTACCATTCTTCGAAAACGCATTTTTAATTGATTTTTAAAATATCTTACTGAACCATATTAAGACAAAATACTAGTTTTCAATGATAATGAATTATTTTGTACGTGCATCATACATTCATACAACCAACTTTTTATGTTATAGTTTGAAAAGAAACTAGATGTACTCAAGTAACAGTATTAAGTAAGCAATACTATTAATATGTAAGGTATTTACAAAACGAGTTTCATTAAGTCTTGTTTTGATTCATTTTTGGACATCATCTGTCGACTTGCTTTGCTTCTTGTACTCTGATGTATCCTTCATGTTTCTAATGGGTATAGACTTTTCCTGCTGCTTCTGTAACTTGTTTCACACACATTTCTATACAGTAGATTGACCGTGACACGGCTACTGTGGCACTTCCATGCGAAAGTCTATGAACTTCTTTACGTCTGTTGTTGTAAGTTTACATGTCAAGGGAGGTTCATAAACTCCTTGAGACCAGTCGACTATATCTAACAGGTAAGAAGATTTGGGGTTGATAGTAGGTGTTTTCCACGGACGTGGAGAGAGGTCTCCTTGTGCTGTAACATCATCACCTCTCAAGTTAACTATCTTTTGAACACCAGCTCTTCTCTCCTCAATGTCATCTGAGCACAAGAGTGTTTGGATTACAATTTCACTGAAAGCATACCATACTGATCGCCGTACCGTTGGAAGTACAGCATCCACAACAACTTTCTTTTGCATTTTAACCCTCCTACTACCGGAATTTTTTCTTTACACTGAATACCGTTGGGGTCACTGGTGACCCCATTTCATTTATTGAAAAAACTCTGCATTTTTATAAAAAAACAAAAACATTTAATGGCGCTCACTTTTACAACTATTGTGTTTATTTATACATTATGTGATAAACTTAGCTTATCTACTCAGATAATATGACTAATGTGTTTATAATTTTATAATATATGTGCAGTTACATATAGAAAAAGGACAGTTCTGCACATAATGAAATAAAAATTTGTTTAATAACTTTTAGTATAGTTAATTTTTTCATTCTAATACTATATGTTAGACAAAGAATTTAATTATAAACAGTTCTGTAAATATTTGTTTACATGCGAAGTGAAGTTCCTTTGTTCACTAAATTTTGATCTGCAAGTAACGTAAATAGACGCTCACAAAAAACTTGCACAAAGTCATACTTTAATTTTTAGTCCTTATCACATTTGACACAAACAATCACTGAGTGTTGCTTACACACATGTGTGTTGCATTTCTTGCACATGTCTTGATGCTTTCTGACCACAGACCGCTCACAGAGATAACTAAGACCACGCTTTCGTCCTTTATTTGTTTCTGAGGATATACTCGGGATTTCTGCATGCCGAAGTCGGTTTTGTGTAGTTAGAGACTTTCCTAGTTCAAGGAGAAATATTCTCCTTCTGTTACTATTTTTGTTGTTCCATTCAGGATTGAGTGAAAGCCAAATGATGAAAGTGTTGAGGGCACTGATGTCTAGCATATTGTAGAAAATTACCATCGGCTATCTTCTTGTCATTCTTTTTGTAGTGTATGTTCTGACTAGTTTATCCATTGTATCCACACCTGATTTTGTCGCGTTGTAATCTAATATAATTTGCGGTTTTGCATCTTTTGTTTCGTCAACATCATTAGAGAAGTGCATGCTGCTTAGAAGAGTTACTACTTTACCCTTCTTTGGACAATAAGAAACAGTAGTTACTGAATCCTGAAATCCAAACAAAGATGAATTCACATCTCTCCCGTTGGACTGTGTCAATTCAAGCGGTAGTTCAGTACGATTCTTTCTTATTGTTCCTAGTAGGGTTAATTTTCTTTCTTCAAGCTGTCTGGCAAGATGCAAACTTGTAAAAAAATTATCAGTGGTAACATTTCTCCCACTTCCCTCAAGTCCTTTGACAATATCTAGTACTACCCGCTCACCTTGGTTTGTTTCTCTTTGCTGGTTAGGCTCCTTTCCCTTGTACACTTGAAGATTCAGAGCATAGGATGTTTCACTATCACACGCTGCCCAAAATAAAATTTTCCCGGTTTTGATGGAAGGTATTGACGAAAAGGACAACGCTCTCGAAATGACACTAACTGTTCATCAATAGTAATGTTACCACCCGCTACATACGCATCCTGTAACGTACTTACCCATGCATCGAAAACGTCTCTAATAGGAGATAATTTGTCAGGACTACGATTTTTGGGTCGTTGTTCAGCATCATCGAATCGGAGGCATCGAGATAACTGTGTAAATCTATTTCTCGACATTGATTTGTTGAAAATAGGTCGGCCATCTTCTTTATTCCACAAATGTGTAATACCTTCGTTGTGTGCTTTGTACACTGCAGCCAGTATAAGAAGTCCTATGAAACATTGAAGTTCACCCATATCAATATTCACCCATTTATCTCCATATGTAATAGTGCCTTCCTTGTTTGTCAATTTCAAAATAGTTTCAAGAATATTTGGTTTCATAAAACGTTCGAAAGCAGATTGAACAGTATCCACATTTCTGATGCTGCGCCGTGTTGGCCCTATTGCAGTCTTGATAATATTGCGGAATGGATTCCTACCCTGAGAAGACCTGAGTGGACTAGTATTGTATGTTTCTTGTCCATTCTTCGACCTGTAATGAAAATACAGATATGCATAAGGTAATAGAACGAGAAAAATGAATAATAATTTTGCAATAACATAAGATGATCAACACAAACAAGGATCAAAATCAAAATAAGGACCGACATATTTTTATCATCGTAGTTGATCATGCTCATTCGGAACTATTTTAGTAGATTATTCGGGAACACAACATTGGATAAGGATTAGACAGAGGAAATAATGATAAGAACAATCATTCTCAAATGTAGGAACAGTACAGAAATTTGTGTTACACAACCGAAAACTAATAAATCAGGATAAAAATACAATAATTATTACAGGACTACGATTCCAAGAAGAAGAAAAAGCACAGTTTTCATGCTATTTTTCATTCCTTTCAATTCTACAGTCCTACTACATGATTGTATATCGAACGCGTGATTCACGATTTGCATAAAGTAATAAAACCAATGACTGATAACAAAAAAAAATGTGACAAAAGTAAAAGTCCAATAGAATGTACCTACTTGTAAGTTGCAGATGCTAAGGCATCATCACTGCTTCTTTCAAGTATACATACATCTTCAGAATCTAGATGTGAATCTGAATCATATTAGTCTGTATTATAGTTTACAATTTCATCTATTTCACCGTCATCACTAGACAAAGCATCTTCTCTTGCAAGATCTTCTGGCGAAGAGTCAGAATCAAGGACTTCTTCATCCAAATTTGTTGCTATTTCTTCGCTAGATAGTTTTTGTGATGCATGGTGCTTACAAAACATTCGAGAAAACAATTGAAAAGCGACTTGTGCCTATATTCACTTTGAGGAATTAGAGGCATCTATTGGAAAATCACTAAAGTTATTAATAACTGTTGGGGTCCTATGTGACCCCAATGGTACTCAGTGCAGGACGTACTAAAATTTGCGCACGCATATACACAAAAAAATCACAATATACCAAAATGGAGTTCTTAACAAAACATGAAAATTCATTTTTTTTTTTTTCAAATTTTTGCGTAATACTATACTCGTGATATACAATGTTAAACTTAGCTTGGGGTCATATAGGACCCCATGGTATTAGGAGGGTTAAGTCGATGCACCTGAAACAAGATGTGGCGTGGTCCTTCCACGCAGCAGTGCTAGATTTAGTCTCAGATTTATTAGATCTTTGCCGTTAAGTCCATGCTTAGAAACCCACAAACGACACAGTCTATTTGCTGTCGTCAACCATCTTGAATGACTTACTGGACCAATTTCAAGAAGGGCCACATCGAATGGTTTTCCTGTGTGTATGTATAATCTGATATCCGTACGCTTGATCAGTAGATACATATTTTATGATATTTTCACTCAGCGCGACAACAGGTTCTCCAATTGCGAGTTTTTGGAATGAAGGATTGATTTCAAGTTCAGTTACTGTGTCTAGCATCTTAGCAATAGTACCTGTCCACTGATTGTTCGACAAAGTTCTGCCATCAAGTGATGTGATTAAGTGTCTCAAAGGTAACTCGTTGGTATGAAGAGCACAAACTAACCAATTTAGCTTATGGCCGAGTTTGACTTCTACCCAGTATTAGCGTTAGTAGAATCACCTCCAAAAGGTTGTAAGATTTTATCAATGCATCTTTCCTTCATAAAATCTACAAGATTATCGGCAATAATTTCAGCTTGTTTTTTATTGTCACAATCTTTTTGGGGTGTGAAATGATAAAGGTATCGTCCGCTTGGCTCACTGCACACAGAATAGTGTTGTTCTCTTATAATGCCGGGGAACTGCTGATTTGAATTTTCTGCTTTCAGCATAACATTTGTATTATCTTTACGGCCGTCAAAGATGATGCAGTCGATGTTACCTTCCTTACAAATATAATCAAATTCTTGGTCCATGGATTTCATTATTTTTTCTTCAGCTCTTTTGACTTTATTGTGGTCAATGACAAACTTTTATCTTGGTCGATTATCAAGCCAGCATCCTAAGAGCGGCAGTAGAGATGGCCGCTGTGGCGCACAAGCAAACACCATACCTAATGCTCTGAATAGCAACATTATGTATTTCTAATGTGTTGCATTTTCTTTCGTTGGAAGTGGAATGCGTGCTTGAATCTTGTAATTTGAGTTCATAGTTTCCATCATCTTCATTTTTAGTATCAGGTGTTTGTTTCTTATTTTCACGATCGATGTCAGAAATTTTATTTTGTACAATTGAAATGTTCCGTTTACTTCTCTGTTCATATTCACTTAATTGTCTTCTAGGCGTTTCTGTTTTCTGCCTTGTCGTTTATTCTCATGCACATCTGACAAACCAATTTGATGAGGTCCAATAGAGCCAGTCTTTTCGCGTTGTCCTTTTATGAAAAGAAGTTCTTTCACAGGAATCTTCATATTTTTTAGACAGGTTAAATTGTATTTCTTTTCTGCAACCAGGACTTTTGGAACAACCCAGTTCAGAACACAAAGCTATTCTACACTTGCAATTGAGAATGTCAAAAAGCTTGTCAAGTCTTGAACAAAGGACTCTTTGAAATCTAACTTTCCTCTCCCAAGAAAAATGTTCCTTGCCTGCTCCCAACTTTCCTGATTCTTCCTTAAAATTGTAAATCGTGAATCTATCACTGGAGCAACAAAAGAACTATTCGCTCTTTCCCACTTCTCAAGCACTTGGGGGTAAATATCTTTCGCATGACAGTCCAAAGGGTAGTTTCGGTTGTCTTTAACACTTTGCTCCCTTAGCAGTAAACCATACCTCAGAACATCGCGTATTGTAGGAAGTTCAGAGGGTAACAATTCTTTTCCAGTTCCAATGAAATTACTCATATGCGTAAATGTATTAAGTCTTGTTCTCGTTTTAGAAGTCATTTTACTTGAAATTTTCACGATTCTAATAATATAGTATCAAAGTCAGACTACTTGAAGATGTTTAGAAACACTAATGCTAGAATCACGAAGAAGAAATGTATCTACAAACACTCATTCTACCTGAAAATTTCTCAATGCTTGGGCGCTCTCCATACTTTATAATCTTCGAGACTAAATAGTATTTGAGAGAACTTGTGTACGTGGTTAAGAAAATTAAAATTATGTCTAATTTAAAGTTTTAGAATATAAATTTAACATAAATGTTAAAACCCTAACTTCAGGAGGTAAAACAGGTTAAAAAATCTTAACAAGCATGTGTTTCTGCTAAAGAAAGTAATGAAAGCACTGGAGATACCTATGAATAAAAAAGGTAAATTTGTTTAAACCGCACGAGTGTAACTGAAATTTTGGTTTCCTTATTTACCTAGCTAAGCTACATTATATCGAATTTGTAAATATATGCTTCGAATTACAATGCCAGGTCACAACTTTTTAGCGCCTCTAATTTTAGGAATTTGAAAGTTGGGAAAATTGATACGCCCTAACGATATAGTTTTTTTTTAAATCCTATTTAGACACTTAAATTAAATTTTAAGTAGGGCCAGTAAAGGATTTTAAGTAGGGTCGGATTTTTTTTCTAAATAGATGTTTTGAACATTTTAACTAATTCATTGATCAGAAAATGTTGTCTGGTACCCCGTCATAGTTAAAAAAACGTTCTTTTCCAAACAGAAATAACAAATTCATGGATTTACTCTAATATGTTCGTAAACTACTCTTGATAATACACCTTTATACCAAATTTCGTATCTCTAGCTCAAACTATGTGGAAAATGTTTCGGGGGCGGCCAGTTTGAATTCAAGATGGCGACTGATATGATAACTTCCTGAATGGGTCCAATGTCTGATTGTATGCGAAAAATAATTCCAATCGGTCAAGTCATTTTAGTGTGATACTCACGCAAGCACAGTCACTTTCAATTTAAAGATGGTTAAATTATGCATAAGCATAATAAAAAAATATGAAAATAAAGAAAAGGATAAATCAATCATTCAGCTTCCAAAAAAAACTGACGAAGGTGTGATTTAGTCCGTACTATTGGTAAATAGAAGTATTCTAATGATTTTGAAAGATCTCTGTGTGAAAGCTCGGGGACAAAAGAGCATTTCTTTATGACGTCCAAAAAAGTTGTTTCCTGTTGACATAAGCAAGCAACAAACATTGATTCAACCAAGACTAATAGAAATGTGGGGGTGGGTCATGTTTTCAATCTTAACCAAGACAACTTATGTGAGATGCTAAAGGCGTCGGTTTCTCTCTGTCTCTTTTTTTTTCAAAGAAGAAACTGCTATACACCAACAATACCAGTTTCTCTTTTACCTACAAGGGAAAGGGAGGAGTTCTTTGTCAATACTAACTTTCCTTCTGCCACAAGATTTCTGGCACCCATATATTTTTAGGAAAGATAGCAATAACTATGGTGCTTGGGAAACAGGAAAGGGGGATGTATACACGTGCACCTATAACTCTTTTTTTTTTTTTTTTGTCAGTTTATGCTTTTCCGCAAATTTCAAGTTTCCTTTGACGTTTTAATTTCCCTGAAGGAACCATGCGGTTACAACTGTACCTAGGTACACTACAAAAGAAGAGTGAATGAAGGAGAAGATTTAAGAGAAAAGGAAACAGGCTTTCTTTCAATATCGGGTTTTAGAAAAGACCCTACAGAGTACAGATAGAAGGCCATTGATGATGAAAGAAAAAAAACTAGACGCTCCTTTTCAAGCTGTTTTCTTCCAAAATCAATCTTGAATTTTCCGAAACCGGACTTTGGTTTTCTGTTCGGACCCGAACTGTCCGAAATTGGACTTTCTGTTCAGACTCGGACTGTCCAGACATTTTATCGGACTCGGATACTAAAACGTCCGTACTTCGGACAGTCCAACTCCGACGAACAACCCTAGAGTGTTGGTCTTTCGTAGCTGGTCAACGAATGAAGAGGTTGGCTAAGTTCCTTAGAAACTATGTCGTCAACACTACAAATTGACTACTCTCTATATCTAATGCAAGTGCGGAGAACCTTGTACGTTCAACCTTTCTGCGGTACAATAAATCCTATATTAACCCAATTCAATGAGCTCGTATACGATTTAGTCTTCCTACAGATTATTATGTGAGCTAATTCTTCGTAAACAAATGAAAAGATTTGAAAATTATACTAATGAGCAGTGGCGTAACTACATTTTATGCCCCCCCAGCAAGCGAATGTCCAAGGCCCCCCCTCCACCAACAAACTTTTCGCTTCTTGAATGGTAACAGTTGCGGTTCGTGCTTCAGGTGTTAGGTG
>JAGDQP010005840.1:0-46090 GCA_022664845.1 Lepisma saccharinum | reverse complement strand
AGCTCTCACTGTGATCGCCACTGTCTTTTATTCACAGCAGCTCCCCAATTGTCCTCACGATGCTGGGTCAACACCGACATTTTTGACCCCCACCGGGAATCGAACCCGGGACAGCTCGCACTGAAGTCGAACGCGCTACTGACTAGGCTATGCAGGAGGCTCTTATTTATATATATATAGACCCTATATATATATATATATAGATAGATAGATAGATAGATAGATAGATAGATAGATAGATATAGATATATAATTAATCACAGACATATTCAATCCAGTAGTGGATGAGGCCTCTCCCCGAAGGGAACAGTTGTTCTACTGCTCCCACGCTGATCAGACTGGTTGGGAGAGGAGAGCCGAGGCTCTCACTGTGATCGCTAGTGTCTTTTACTCACAGCATCTCCACAATTCTCCTCACGATGCTGGGTTTACACCGAAATTTTTAAGCATAAAGAGTTTTACTATGGTACTTTTTCCCAACGTCTGTTTTATTTCTTAAGCGATACTTCAAACAAACAACGGGCAGAGCAACTCTTGTAAGGTCACGGCATAAAGGCGGCGGACATTTTTTCAAAAGAAGCCGCCGCTCCCTTGGGAACCATGACTGAATTTGAAGAGGGAAGGAAAGAATTTAATTTCTTTATTACCTTTCCATCTTCAATTTGTCTCTCTGCACTCTGCTACAGAGAGCGATTGAGTGGAAATTGCGAAGAACATTTAAACAAGAAGGGAACCAAGAATGGTGCTAGATTCTGCATATGTAGTAAACGTAAGGTGCTAACATAAAGAGAAATTAGCTAGGGTTGGCATCGCTGGCGCAAATGTACAAAAAAAAAAATGAAGTCCACCAAATAGCTTCTTCATCTTCGACCCTCCGAAGCCAGGGGTGATTGTTCCCTCTCCTCTTTGTCCTTCTCGCTCTGTCTTTCCACTCTCTTTCATTTGCTCGCAAAATGGCCTTTTTGCTTGCCGAAACAAGTGGTAAGAACTGTAAAAGACCTTTTTTTGTTTGCTGTTTCCTTTGGCGGGCATTCATTCTGGAGGATTGTTTTGCGAAGGGTGGGTCCTGCTCCTGGGTCCTAAGGTTGGTGGCTGGACCTCTTCAGTTCTGAAAAACAAGAAAAGAAGGACGTTTACGGAAGGAGAAGAGGGAGATGGCGTTGGTATTTGTAAATTTTAGAATGGAAATTCTGAGATGAGAGATTAAAAAAAAAGTTTCGAATCGGCTTATACCAAAATTGCTCGCGGTACTTGACCTACAAGAATCCCCTCCATGCAAAGGGTAATAAACCAATTCTGCAAGATCAGACGATCTCTTAGTAAAGGAAAAGAGGCTCGAAGTTTCAAGTTGCAATCCTCAGATAGATATTATCACCAAAGTCTGAAAATTATGAACAAGAGTTTCCTTCTTTCTATTGAGGAATGTTAACTTTTATTATTTCTCCCCCTAAGGCAAAAATGAAGAGCAGGTTGATTCGAACCATTCTGAGGCTAGAGTGAAGGTCCCCTTGGAAGGGTCTCCCCTCCCCGCGTTGCGGGGTTTCGCGCCATATTAGTTACGCCCCAGCTAACGAGCTCACTTTAAAATATACCGTTGAGCACATACCAAATACACGCCTAATCGAATGACAAAATGAGAGAGAGAAATTAAATCTCACGTCGTATTTGGATTATATTTAATCAAAAGTTCCAAATTCTCGAAGAATTGAATAGAAAAATAGCTATTAGCGTTAAATAAATTTGAAATTTGAGCAGTAAGTCCATGTACATTTGTAAAGAAATTATTTCGCGAAGGATATTTTTTTTCAATTTACTTCATATCATCTCTCTCTCTCTCTCTCTCTCTATATCTCTATATATATATATATATATATATATATATATATATATATAGCTGTAAGTTGTATGCTTTCAGGGTCGCATAGCACTTTGATTATTAAACGCGTTTCTTTGGGGCGGGCATGACCTTAGAGGTTCCTATATTCCCGGTGTCTCGCTACTACAAGAAGCTCTTGGGACCCGTCAGTCAGAGACTTCTGAGATTGCGGGACGAACTTGTTTCCCTGGCGGAATGTTCTCCTGGCCTTAATGTTCACTGCATCTATTTTAATTTGTTCCACGCAGGGTTCTCTATCTACTATATTTTATTTTATTACAAAACACAGATACATACATTACACTTATGACATAACAAGACATCTCATGGGCATAACAGAACACCACAAATACAGGCCTGAGGAAGCTTCTACTACTTTTCTCTTAGCGCCTTCCTGAAACGAGATACTATTATTAGTTGAATGGGTGCGAATGGGAATGATCTTCAGCCTACAAAGTTTTTCCGCTTCTATTCTTCTATTAATTGTGATCACTTTAGGTGTATCCGCTCGCTTCAGTTTGGCCCCTCCTGTGCTCACTGCACTAGGAGGAGGGGTTATCTCTCCCATCTACGATACCGGTACCACATATTCACACTTCCCTTTCGTTGCTGGAGTAGTTTATTGCGATTCTTGTTTCGGCTTCCGTAACAGGGGTGTGTTCCTCAACACGGAACATTTTCTTCCTTACAATTTTATTCACACACGTTCAGTCCATTCTATCTTTCACACCATCATTCACACATTTAGAGTGTCCTTTGTTAAGGACTTCCTCAACAGCGAACTCGCAGCTCACTGGAGTTGCAGCGATTCCATTTTCAGACGCTGTTCGTTCCTCATTGATTAGGATTTACTAATTTCTTATAATCTTTTGTCATTAATTTCTTGTTTATATCGTTGTAATGCATAAGAATAATATATCAGAATGCTACGTTAAACTCAGCCAAATGACATTTCGGATTTTGCATGGATCTTCTCTCATTACTTCAAGACCTATCACTGCAGTCGTACTACAAGGATCAGTCTTATCACCAATCTTACATAACCCTTACACATCAGATATACCTGTATCTCCCTTCACCACCACAGTAACATTCGCAGATGATACAGCCATATTCTCATCAAGCACTAACATCAACTATGCGAGTTTGCAACTTCAAAGACATTTCCTACAAATAGATGGGCAGCAAAGTGGCGGATCAAAAGTAAAGCAGATAAAACTGTTGTGGTTCATTTTACCAGGAGATATGGAACGCTACCAGCGCCACTCACCCTACAGAATCAACACCTCAATCTTCAGACTCAAGCTAAATATCTACGAGTAATTATAGATAGAAAACTCACGTTACGCCAACATATTCACAATAATACTACCAAGGTTACTCAACGCTTACATTACCTCTACCCAATGCTCCATTGTAATCTACTTTCTATTGAAACCAGGCTTCATATGTATTTCATGATGATTTGATCTATGCTATTATATACCATGCCAACTTGGAGTCATGCTGCCAAGCCTCACTTACGCAAACTCCAAATTGTTTAAAATTATGCAGCTAGAATACGAACTGGCTATTCCAAACAAACCCGTATTACTCAGCTACGCAAGGACTTGGACTTACCTTACATCAATCAAATCGCACCCGTCGTGGAATACAGTAACATCTCGAAAATTGGCTAATCTGAGTTTATTACAGTATTTGACTCGAGACTTGGGTAGTTACCGTATGGAGAAGACAGCGCTATGTTTAGTCTGTCGGTTGGTCGCAAGATGGCAGATGTTGCAGTATTCTAGTATGGGGATATACCAGTCAGGTCCGCGAAATACTGTGACAAAGTCAGTTGTTCTTTAGCTGAGGAAGGGGTCACATCTCGCTATCGAATTGTTACACTGTTCGCCGGACATTTATGATACAATTTCCCCTTTGTTATGTTCTTCCACGGATGGTCTTCGTCGCCTTCTAATTTAGTTACAATATTGAGCGCGCATCAATTTAGTATTTATTGCTGTACTTGATGTTAAATAAATCACATTCATTCCTTTTCCGTCTTCTTGGAAGTACAGTTTCGTCCAGGTAAATATGGATTCGAGGAATGCACGAATACTAAGCATGTTGAAGGCAGCCAATCAAAATCCTATGGAGATGACAAAGGACAAGACATACCCGGGACATGAAAGTCGATCGAACAGTAAAAATATGGATTTGAAAATAAAACACCCCGAAACTCATCTGGAGAAAACAACACAATTTGAAAGTGGGGGAATTTGGTTTCCAGTTCATTTCGAGTATGATAATTACTTCATGATAGTTGAACCGGATGTTCTGGCAATGTTACGTAATGAATATCCTAATCAAATAAATTTGACAACTGAAACAATTCAAGAAGCTGTACCTATCACTCCCGGCAGTAAGGAAGCAGATAATGATGATTGTAGTAACGTTAGTCAGTCTTCAAGCTCTAAGAGCTGTAGATCCAGTTCTTCGACCTCTAGCTCCAGATCTTCGAGCCCAAGAGAATCTACTGCTGATGACACTGATGCAGACCCGAACTATTCATTTAGTGGTGATAGTGAATTCTCTACGGATTAACATGAAGTACGCGCAACCCAAAAAAGAAGCCGTAAGAGACGAGCAAACCCCAATGAATGGAAGTCGAACGTCGCAAAGAAACGTCGTAATCTCGGGGAAAGTTATATATCCAAGAATTCAAAGAAGATCATGCTTGAAAGGAAAATGAGACCTGGCTGTGATACAACATGTAGTTATAAATGTGTCAGCAAAATTACGGAGGAACAACGTTTTCAAATTTTTCGCAAATATTGGAGCTATGGAGACGTGAACAAGCAGCGTGATTTCATAAGCCGAAGTCTTCACGAAATTAAATCAAGGCGTTCTCAGCAACTCAAAGTAAGTAGTGGACGGAGCGAGAATGTTGCATACTACTTTACAATTAACGGCAGTAAAATCCGGGTGTGTCGAAAATACTTTATGGCGACTCTTAATATTTCTACGACGACAATTTCTACTGTGAGGAGAAAATTAGCTCATGGAACACTTGAGGGAGATAATCGCGGTAAACACGGAAAACATCGCAAGCACCCTGAGAGCATAAAAAATGACGTACGACATCATATCAACTCCATTCCTGAAATACCCCCCCATTATCTTCGAGCTCAGACTGACCGAGAGTATATTGAAGGAGGGAGAACAATCGCTCAAATATATCGGGACTATGTGGAAAAGTGCAAGCAAGAAGGAAAGCCCTATGCTCGACGTACGAGTTTTTTCGACATTTTCAATGAGTTCAACATTTCCTTTCTTATACCAAAAAAGGACCAGTGCGAATTATGCACAGCTTATGAAAATTCAGACAAGAAAGAGAAAAATCAAGAGCATGAAGATCATCTAAAGGAGAAGGAGCTATCAAGAAAGGAAAAAGAGAAAGACAAAAGTGATTCAGACCCGTCTACCATTGTGTGTACTTATGACCTCCAAGCCGCCCTCCCCACACCACGGGGAAAGGTATCTGTGTTTTATTATAAATCAAAATTGTCAACCTACAATCTAACTATCTACGAGTTAAAAACAAAACAATGTATTTGCTACGTGTGGCATGAAGGTGAGGGGCATCGAGGTGTAATCGAAATCGCAACATGTGTTTTCCAGTACATAGAACAAAAAGCGAAGGCGACATCTGAATACATCAACTTCATATTTTATACTGACAACTGCGGCGGACAGCAGAAAAACAAATATATGCTGATGATGTATATGTATGTTCTTTGTGTTTTTAGGAACATTAAGACCATACAGCATAAGTTTTTGATCAAAGGCCATACTCAAAATGAAGGGGACACTGTCCATTCTGTAATTGAGAAGGAAATAAAAAGAACACTGAAATCCGGAAATATCTATACTCCGTCACAGTACTATCAAATAATGAGAACGGCCAAGAAGCAAGCTCCATTTTATGTCGTGAATGAACTGAGTCATAGTGAATTCATCGATTTTAAAGCTCTGTCACACGAGTTTGGTGGAAACTTCACAACAAACAAGAAAAATGAGACTTTCTCCTTTGGCGACATAAAGATTCTGAAATTTACACGGAAAAACCCCTTCACTTTTTATTACAAAACTTCCTATCAGGCCGAAGATTTTGACATCGTGGATACTTTTCGAACTACAGGCAAGAGAAATACAAGATAATCGGCAGCCATTACAGAGGAGGAAAGAATAGACAAAATGAGGGAGTGGACTGTGCAAAAAGCGTATAACACACTCATCCCAATTGCCGCGAACAAGAAGAGGGACCTCATGTACTTGGTAGAAAACAACTACATTAAAAAGACCTACTTTGAATTTCATAATTCACTGAAGTCATGTTAGATGTCAAACGTTCTCGTCTTCCTGACTTAATTTACAATATTCTCCTATTAAGAAATGTGTTTATTTGAATTTATTTGGACAAATATAATGCGCAATGTTAAGAAGTTTTCTTGAAAATTGTTATTATACATGGAGTATGCTAAAAGTTCCTGTATACATGTTATACGCATGCAATATGCAAGTATTGTAGGCAGGTGTTCATGTGGAAATAATGTATAGATCTGGTCACATTTTTGTCGCTGAAACACTGTTTTATTTTCTCACCTAATACTTTTATACTTTCAGAGTTTTTCGACTTGTTCAATTCTAATTCCATTGTCATGAGTTAAATACTCAATCAATACATAAGATATTTATTATGAAAATGTAACTAGGTTCGTAGTTAGTAAGGATGGGCATACCGGAACTTTGGTATATGCCCGAACTCTAGTTAGTATTTTAAGGACTGCATTTCCATTATCTTTTTCTAATTCTCACTACTTTTACTATTCTAAATTTTGTATGATTCTGTACTAACTTCAGTCAGTGTGTGATTCCCGTGGGTTCAGAAGGCCATGTAAGCTTAGTATTAAGAGAAATTCTGAATTAATCAACATAGGGAAAATTTTAAATAGCCCATGTAACACTCTGTCAAAGGGGGAATAAAATTCAATTTGTCCGTGAAAGACTGTAACAAATTAAAGACAAATCAAAGTTGTCCACAGAATACTGTAACAACTACAGAATTTCGAACAAATTGAAGTATTTTGGCCAAACTCTGACCAAATAACGGCATATTTTATTGTAGGTCGAGAGAAAAGTCCCAAAGGAACAGATAGGCACAACTATCACATCAATAGATCATAAAGTTACGATTGGAGAACGAAATGAAAAAAGTGAGAAATTTTAAACTCCATTTCCCACAAAATTTCCGGATTTTCGAGATGTTACAGTATTCCACGACTGGTGCGAAATGATCGATCATCAACTACTCAACTTCTGGACCCGACTTCATCGTTCACTACATCTTGAACTTCAAACTGTAGGAATGAGTGTTCCTATACGTCATACCTACAGAATGCCTCGTCCACCATAATTAAAATGCGTTTCAATTCACTTTACGATCTCAGTGCACTTCAACCTATGATAAATTTTCTGGAAGGGATAATCTAACACCGATCTTACGAAATTTGTTGCTTAAAGAAACACGCCTTTATCGACTTCTCATCAATGACACCCCAACTAATTATTTTGACTTCATAGTCACCACTACGAAATTCTAAATTAATAGCATTAACAACTTCAGGACAACACTTAGAAAATAATAACCCTACTTCTTCCAATCGAGACAGTTTCGACGGATCACTTCAAAAATAAACTTACCAGAGTCATTATAAAACACTATATAAATATATATATATATATATATATATATATAAGGCATGAGCTTACGTTCGACACTTCTTTAACTACCAAACCCGCCATGACACGCAGGTTCGGACTCAAATAGTTTTAGTAAAAAATATCCAGCTCTGGCCAACTCTTTTCCTTCTTTTCGACTCTAATAACAATAATAAAAAAAATAGAAATAATAATTTGCGAACTTCAACCTCTTGCCATTTTGAACAGGGGAAACATATCAATTCTGGAGTTGCTCCAAATGTCTTTCTTTCATCAGTACGTTTAAAACTACTCTCATTTGCAATTTGAATTTTCCCTACCTACCGCCTTAGAGAACGTGAATATTTCGTGGTTAAGTTGGAACCTTTAGAACTTTAAGTAGAAGGAAGCAAAATAGTTTGCTTACAAAATGTAGTCATTTTCGAATTTTGAGCCCAAACCAACTTGTACAAGGGCAACATAGTGATACCGGAGTTAGTAAAAAATCCTTTTCTTAAAATCTGTCAAATGACAAATTGTTCGATACCACCTTGTAGTACGATTTTTTAAACTCTTCCCGACCAACTTTTTGGAGGTCAGAGGTTCAACTTTGTTTTAGCTGGTAAAGTTATCCACTCAAAACATTGTAATACATTTTCCAGTATATTCGAAATTTTCTGTTGGTGTTGATGATGCATGGTTGAGGCCAAACTCAGTGGACACCATATGTATATGTGGTATTCTCATTTTATTTCTTTCAGAACTCAGAAACTGCAATCATCAGCTTTTATCAAATGAATCTCACAGCGCATAGTAATTGCGCAGCATATATTGAGTCAAATACGATCGATTTGTTTTCAAAAATGAGTAAATGAGTGTTACAGAACATAGCCTAACTCACTGAAATGTTAACATAATATATTTTAACAGAAAAGTATCAATATGCATCGAATGTACTTAACGTCCTAACCGTGTATTCCTCATACTTATGAGATTTATTAATAGCATTTTTTAAAATCCCCTTTTGTTATAATTCTCTCTTAGAAAGCTACTGTTAAAGTGCTGAAAACCTGAACTGCATACTATTAGCTGTTTGGTTATCTCTGTACTGTTTTTATTCGTTAATTTATTAGCTCTTTACGCATTATATTATTATTGTTCACTCGTGTTTTTAATACAATTCAATGAAGTAACCTCGTATAACAAAATGGTATATAAATTAAAGAATTACCAGACGAAAAGTCAATCTACCAATACATGCTAATTAACAATAATATTCTGATGGAAAAAGTGTATAGATAAATATACCATTTGGACAATAGAAAGCTAGGCAGAGTGAAGAAGAAGTTGATGTAACATTCTACGTAGATATTTCTGGATCAGTTTATCTTGGTATATAATTACTGACATTGAAAATGAAATAACGAGATATGTAAGATTAAAGGGGATAGAGTACTAAAGGTTTAATTTTATTTATAAGTGTGCGAGATAGTAAAGTAATACATTTTTACTAGTGGAGCAGTTCCTATTGAGTTCACTAAATAGGAAGGTTTAAGTTAGGTTAGAACTATTTCCGATAATTTCATATGATCGTGTTAAGCTTCTGTTGCTCCCTGCTAGCTTAGCTCTATTTAACATGGAATCAATACTTAACTCTTTTAAAGAGAACAACGTGAAAGAGATGACAAAGCAACTAAATATTAAAATGCGTTATTTCATGGCATGTGCTGCCCAAAGTAAAGATAGTAAAATGAAATTGTAATAACTTCTTACCATCACGTTTGACAATAACACGACCGTCCATCCGTATAATTAAAATCTAATTGATTTTATAAGCAAACATAAATATAACAAGTATTCCAGTTTGTTCCATAATTTCGTCGTTGTTGTATAAATAAATTAATAAGAGGTAATGACGTATTTGTCCATATTTTGAACATATCTACATTGAACTATTCAAATTGTACTCTACGTGCTTGAGAAAATGATTGTTTCTCCATTATGAAAGTGTTAATGAAAGTGTTTTCCTTAGTTGAGCAGTAATATTATTTTGTCAGAACAACATTGCTAATCTCCAAGATTCTTGTTCATTATGTTAGACAGCAATGAAGGTATTCACTGCTCGAAAGATTTTCTTTGTATTTTCTTCCTCTCGAAACTTTTGGGAACGCTGCCACTAACTTGGACTTCTCACAGAAACACTCTTCGCGTCGCAGTCGTATGTAGTGTCTATGGAATTACTCTTCTGATAATTGTATTTACTTTGTGTAGCATTTTTCCGTTTGTTTGCCCTCTATATCTTGAATATTCAGGCCCAAAAGGATATGTTATGGTAATAGAATACTGCATCAACTGCTTATTTCCTTGTGTAGTTTGGGGTATTACTATCAGTAAAGCTAGAGATATCGCTAAAGTTTTAAATGCTTTATTTCAAGAAACTACTAGTTGTATTTCCTGCAGATTCATGTCGCTGATCTATTTAGGTCTTGGTATACTAATAACATTCTCTTTTGTGTTAGAATACGTAAACGTCCAGGAATGTAATCATATTTGGAGTGTCTTCTCTGCATCCATATCTTATCTAGCTCAAATGTCGTTGCTTTTCCAGTTTTCTGTAACATCCTTATATATTCGAAAACATTTTTACTGTATCAATCAATCTATGGTGGATATCTCCAATTGGAATTTGAGTACAACTTCTAATGATGACAAAACAAACTTGGCAATATCTTTACTAAAAAGTGACAGAACGTTGCTGTACATTAGAGTGAAAGAACTATTAAATAAACATGAATATTACAGCTTGTTGATAGATAAATTAAATAATTCATATAAAATTCAGAATTTAATAACAATTTTACAAATATTTTGTGAGTTAGTTGTTTGTTCTTTTGCATCGATATTTGGTTTCCTTGAAGTAAATGACGAAGAAACTTCTATGGTAGAAGTTTTCATCTCGGTGATGTGGGTGCTGTGTTATTTTGTACCCATGGTGCTTATGGTTGCTGCAACAGCTACAACTTCGAATGAGGTAAGATGTATTCCTATTTTTATGAAGTTGTAGTAATAGGCTTTAAAGGCCAATGAACAACGTTTGGCTGGTACGGAGAAAAATGCCATATTTGAAACCTATTAGAATATCATCTTCTTTCTACACAGAATTACCCTTCAGATTTAGAATTACCCCAACATTTCACCCTCCAGAATATCGTACTCTTTGTAAAGTATGGTTGCCTAAGTACAATATTATCGTCAGACCAAAATTCTAATGTTAGCAATTCCATTGTTGGGAAAGGTGAAAGGTTCCAAGTTCCCATTTCGACTTGATAAGTTATATAAAACAGAAGTTAGTACACAAAGAAATTGCGTTTTGAGTATGGTAACATTTCACCTTAGCAACGGAAATGCATTGAAGCGTTTTCTGTGATGTTTCTTCGTCAGTGAATTACGTCGCTAAAAAGTTCTTTATGATATAAATGTTCCAGAATAATTACATTTTTTATAACATTTAAGGATAAGATCGTCGGATACCAGCACATAAAATACTACGATCATTTTAACTAGGAGGGCGGAGAAGGTACGGATTCTGCACTTACTCTCAAACTGAGTTGATACCCAGATCAACGTGTATACTTAACATACATCATCTTTCAATAGTGATCATTATCATAGATTCCTTACCAAAAACATAAGTACATTATAATCGGTGTTAACAAGCGAGTGGGTTCAAACTTGAAATGCTCATGAATGTGGTAGTGACAAATAACGATATTGCAACAAAAAATACAAACCGGGAATTGATCAACATAACAAATAAACTTGAAATTACAACACAACAAATACAATACAACACATACAACAACATGTGTACAATACAAACACAACACAACAATTGATCAAATACAACTTGAAATTACCAGGAATAGATCACATCCAATCGAATTTATTCATGCGGAAAGAACGGCACTAGTAAAAGGAATACATAAGTCTATATGAAGGAAAGAATTTCCCAAAGAGAGATGGATAATGTCAGTAATATATCTTGTTTAATGCTGTGTGACTAATAATTACCTCGGAATCTCGTTACTTCCAACGTATTAGAAAGTTTTGAGTAACATCCTGTTAATACGACTAAACGTATAGGTTAATGAAATAACTGGAGGTCTCCAATATGAATTTAAAAGATTGGAAGTGATTTTCATCTTGAGACAACTGCAATAGAAGAAATGGGAATACAACGGGATAGTTCGCCAGTCGTTCATTGACTCTAAAAAGCAATATGATTCTATCAACAGCGAAAACTATAAAATATCCTAAACAATTTGAAATTCACCCCCACCATCACCACCAGAAAAAACTTGGCTGGCTAGCTAATGAAGATATGTATCCGGGACCATGCGGGCAGAATATATTTAGGATAGTATGTTACATACTTTTCAGATTAGCGAAGGATTTAATTTAAAGAAGATTCCTTTTTACTACCGTTTAATTTTGGATTAGATTATTAGACTTTTAAAATAACAAAACTTCAGCAAGAAACTAATACGAAATAGGTTTAACAAGCTGTTGATTTACGCTGATCATGAACGTTTGTTAGTGAACGATATATATGCTTTACAAAGTAATGCTGATGTGCTAGTACAAATATGTGGATAATATATGACAACACGCCGAAATACAAAGGATCAACGAAATATAAATATGACAGTTAAGAATTGAATAAGCGTTAAACTAAACAAATTTAAGTAGTTTGAAGGAAGTGTAACAGAAACAAGACACGAGAAGGAAAACTTAGCTTAAAATCGAGAAACGCATACTTGAAACGCATATTATGCACGTGGCAGGAGGAGCTAAACAAAATTATCAAACCCATTATACGTTACAAGTCAAATTTGTTCCTTAACATGGCGACTACTGGTATATTTACCCTATATAGTTTCTGCAAGTAGTTACGGATATTTATCAATGTTAATTATTTCTCAGTGGTAATGATTTGGCTTTGCAATCGAGAGGTCTTAGGTTCAAATCTAGCGTTCGAGTAACCTACCTAAGTTCTATCTTTGATTAAGTTAATTAAGAAAAGTTTAGTGCCAGGATGATACTTCCAAGGCATGGCTAACTTACTTTCTATAGTTCCCCTCCTTCCCCCTTCAATATTCCGGCATGAGTTAAATAAACTTAAACTCGTTTAGTACTCGATTCAATGTTAATTGGTTTTAGAAACGTTATCTATTAAGGTTCTGTGTTGTAAAATAAATGCATATTATGTAAGCATCATTGGTATTGTTTAACATGTAAAATTTATTTTATTTTTTACTTCCTTTACAGGCAAAACGTACTGGTGTTCTTGTTCATAAATTGGCAGACTCATCTCTCGATCCTGAGACACAAGATCAGGTAAGAACATTACAGTTTCATTGATACATATATAAAAGGAACCATATTTCCTTACGCAACAGACCCGCTAACAGATTTATATAGTCGCAGGAAAAACTCTCAGAGTGATCAAGTTTGAACCCCAGTGTCCTTGGCATAACTGATTCATACTTGTAATGACCTAACAAGAATACTAAGTAGATATGCATTAAAGATATGCAATTAAGTTGTCATAGTTTTGAGAGTATCTTATACATGTACCTTAATTATGATTAGTCTTAATGTATGACTAAATCAACTTAAAACTGCTATATAAAACTGCCACGGTATTTATATTTCTGAAAATGATTAAGAGAACAATTTAATTACTTCAATTATGATTATTAATATTTATGATGCGACACCAAGCAAATATTACATTTTGATCTCTCTGAAAAAAACTACGAATAAACTGGCCCCACTGAGTGTCAAATTCAAACCAGATATTAACAAGGGAGAACCTAATTACAACCAAGAAAATAATTTTCCTATATTCTAAAATTAAGTTTTATGTTTAACTTCACCTTTATTCCGTATTCTTTATTAAAGACTTTTCTGCGGCACCACGTACGAATAAAATATATTACCCTGACCCTGCCTGAAATCTAAATACGCTGATCTTTACAACTGGTAGCTTTGAAACCGTAGTGAACTAGAACCCGTATTTTAATGTTATATTTTCATTAACCGTTCTCCATTTGTCACTATGGAACCCGAGCTTGGGGATGTCTAGAAAAAACGTTTTTCAGAGCAAATTTCAGTATACTGTAATATTTCTATGAGCATTGAATTCAGCTATATATTTCGCATCGAGTTGCGAACGTTTCAACAAATAATAGAAATTATTTTTCTCCACGAATGTCATAAAAACTTATATGATTCGATAGAAAAAAATAAAAATTACCATAGATCATTATAATTGTAATACAATTACTTTATCGTTAATTCTAATTATAACGATAATATTGACTCCAAATAATTTCTGTTTGTATCATATTACTAGGCTTACTTAGTGTCTGACCCTCAACGCTCTGTCATTTATTTATTTTCCTGTCAAATCATTCTATGCCACATTTTATACAATTTACCTCAATTGATTAAAGTTGTAATGTTTCTATGTCATTACAGATTGAAATGTTTTCCTTACAACTACTTCATCGTAAAGTTGAATTTTCTGTGTGTGGTTTCTTTTCCTTGGATTTTACTCTGCTATACTCGGTAAGTAGAATGTACACATTTGTATATGTAGGTCATATACTGGTAAGGTAGGGTTTTGATTTAGAATTGTTTTTGAGTGCAGAATAGTCTTATACTAATAGTAAATGTTATTTAAAGATAATGGAAAAATTTTAAATTTATGGAACAAATGTTATTTATTTCCTGCACAGCTATTAATAACATTTAACTGAGAAACATATCGTAATTAATGAATAATATTTCTTAAGCGATAGGTTCCACTCACTAGTAGATCATGGAAAATAAATCAGGTACATAGTTTTTTGATCCAGCTATAATTAAATATTTTCAATTAGCCGTAATATAGGTACCGTAATGCGAAAAATTAAATTCCCACTAACTTAAAAGCAACCTTCTACCGACTAATAAAACTTAATTATTGTTGAAATAGTATTTACTTACTATCTTACTTACCCTATAGCTTACGAAACTCACCAGTTCATCGCCGTAGTAACAAATGTTCTCCATCGGGATCTATCCTGAGAAACATCAAGTCAGTTTTCAACAGAAACATCTACTTCACGAAGATCTCTTCTAATATTATCCTCCAAACAAAGTTTCGCTCTTATCAATGGTCTCCTTCCATCCGGCCTTCCAACCACGATGGAAAATAATCTTTATTTTCTCCCATCCGAGCTACATGGCCTGTCCACCTTAGTCGTAGTGATTTCATTAATTTTACAGCATAGAGTGAATCATACAGTCAGTGAAGTTGTTCATTATGCGGTCTCCTACATTTTCCAGTGATTTCGTCCCGTTTCTGCTTGTATATCTTTCTCGAAATCTGATTTTCAAACACACGTAAATTAAGTTCACTTTCAACTTTCGCAACCGTAAAATATTATCGGCAGAAAAACCGTTCTGTATATTTTCAATTTCAACTTTCTTGACATTAATCGCGAGGTTATGAGTTTCTGGACTGAATAGATAAATCCGTTGGCAGATACTAAACGATCTTTTATTTCTTCCATACCTCATTCTTGCTTGTTACGTATGCTCCCAAGTATTTACATTTGTTTACTTTCTCTCTGTTCTCATTCTTATTTGTCATGTTAATATTTCTGTTATTTTCTGCGTTTCATCTTGTTATCATGCATTTTGTTTTCTCTATGTCTACCTGTAGACCTATCTCATCGCACGCTTCTACTTAGACATCGGTGTTGCTTTGTAGTGCCCCTATATCTTCTCCTATTAAATCTACATCATCCGCGTACATGAACAGTTGTTTCAAGCCATCCAACGTTAGTAGATTTTTGTCCTCTTTTATTTTAAAAATCGCATATTCTAAAGCAAAGTTAAACAGTAATGGTGACAAGACTACACCTTGTTTCAATCCGTTGAAACTATCTGACATATCAACATAATCCGTAATCTGACAGTCCCTTCGAAAATAAATTTGACAGAAACAGTACTTGTTATGGCTTTTTGGCATATATTTTTAAAACCGTCCTTGGAAATGAATACTGAAAGAATAATCAAAAGGTTTCAAAGATATTTTGCCTTGTTGACTCAAATTTTGCATAACTTTTGAACACTTCGTACTATACGTTTTATAATTAAAATTAAGTATTTTCGGGATTCGCAATGCATGTCACGAAATATTGGCCACTTTATCGCATACATCGTTTACGTTATAGGGTGCTCTCTCTCAAGTTTTGTGAAGTGAGAAATGAAGAAAACAGCTATTTTTACATCCCGTCATAACTCTGAGAGTCCCGTTTGATACCTTGTGAGAAAAGGAGCTTACTTACATTATCTTAGACATTCAATTTCAAGTAAAATTAAATTACTCGCAAAAGAGCTATCAAACGAAAGTTAGCTTAATTTTGTGTCCATGACAACTGTGATATTGCATATGATTCTTATTGAATCACTCTTCATGAATCACTTCACTCTCCACATGGCAATATAAATGCTTGATTGAATCCTTTTATAGCGTTACAAGAAAAGTCCGTTAATTAAATTATATATGTATAGAAACAGAATATTAATAATAAAACACAAATGAATTTGCAATCTTGGAATATGGTTAAGTAGCTAGAATTGGAATACTGATTCCTTAGTGAAGCAAATAGAACTGAACATACTTTACTGTATTGGGCCTGATGTAATCAGTGATGGGATTTAACAGCGA
This sequence comes from Lepisma saccharinum, assembly GCA_022664845.1. Taxonomy (NCBI): domain Eukaryota; kingdom Metazoa; phylum Arthropoda; class Insecta; order Zygentoma; family Lepismatidae; genus Lepisma; species Lepisma saccharinum. The sequence continues at coordinate 29,684 of JAGDQP010005840.1, read as the reverse complement.
AAATAGTTGTTGTTTTTCCCAGGGTTTTCCTCGTTTTTGTTCCCTGTTTGCGAAAATATTGTTTTCTTTTCGACTATTCAACTACTTTCGCTTCGCTATTTGGAAGTTTTTGAGATTTTAAAAATGAAGCAATGTATTCAAACTATCTGTACATGTGATACTTGAATAGATTTGGAAGCATCTTATTTTCTTCTTATGTGCATTTTGTTGTTGTTGTTTGACCATTTTCCGTATTTAACAATACCAATTGTTCCCTATATATATTACAAAAACAATACGCTTTGAAATTGTACTGCAAAATTTCTCAACTGATACAGACAAACATATTTCAGATTCAGGAGTTCAGGAGGTCTACACGTATCAAATTGAGGTGAACATCTCAGCCGGTGACATATTGTCAGTGCATAGGCTTTATATACTTACCTGTGCGCTTCATCGACATGACTGTTCATTAGCCCCTTGATGTTTTTCTTGCTTCGCCAGTGTTGTAGAACTTTTTTTTTTAAATATTCTGTTTAATATTCTTTTAGTCATATTTTCGTATGGGAGAATTAAGTTATCAACAGTCTTTCGTTTCTGTCAAGTTTACGAAAAATGAAGCTAACCAAAGAGATGAGATACAGTTGTGAGAGCTAGAAGGAAAAATACAAGAGTAAAGAAACTAAGCCGGAAAAGAGAAAAAAGAAAACAAGAGAACAACGATTGGAGAGTTATATGAAAAACAAAATATTTCCGAAAAGAACCAAATTAATGTTTAGGCCTACTTGATTGAGTAACAATAATATTTTTTTAAATTTAATTTTGAGGGCCCCAAAGCCAATTTCATCGCCACCGGTGGCCACTTTTCTTCTGGCGTATAAATAGAGAGGGCTGAAGTATCCATGAAATTTGGGTCATATTACACCATTAAATTCTTTATTTTTAGGTATTATATCTTTGTTCAGTTCTCAAAGCAGAAATTACTGTAAGTGTGACTCGGCGTGGCCTTTATGGCTGGAGCCTCTTTGCTACTGCTCCTGCCTAGTTACACCTTACGGCACTGTATGAAACCTCAAGTAAAACCAGTTGGCGATCCTGCCGTGTGGCTGACGCCACTTCTAAACAAGAAATTAGTTCGTAACTTTGCCATACGCACAGATAAAACAAACTAGTAATACTTCAATTTAATGTTTACTAGATACCGGGTTCAATGACAATAAGTATATAGGTGTTTAAGTATAAGAAGAACTATAAGTGTCAGTAAAAGAGAAAAATATTTTCCTAAAGATTTTCAGTAAAAACATAAACTTTGGGAAGGAAAAACTGTTTTGAGGTAGAAAACGGGGAAAACAATCTTATACACCAAACAGGGTTTATTGTTGTTTTTTTTCACCTTCCCATCTCTAGATGTAACCGATGTACGATTGTCTTGAAAGCCAGGATTTCATGTTAAACTATACATGAGGTTGCATAATATAAATTCGTACATTGAGACCATACGAAATGACGTAAATACTCCAATATTGACAGCAGTGCCATCGTCAAGGATTGCGTTCTCTGGCAACCAAATCACCCCACCTGTATAAGCAATTGTTGGTACCCATGACACGTAATTGTATCAATGCTTATTTGCACTACCACCACAGAAAGTTTAAAAAATTTGTCCATAGAAATAAGATAACATGAATCATATTAGATATAAAAAGACATTTTAAATTAGACATATTTACTCAAATCTAGTTAAGAAAAAATAAACTAGTTACTGAGCAAAGCAATACGTTTTAATTGGAAAGTAAAAACGTGTAACAGTTTCAACGGCTAACTAACTACTTGGCTTCATCAAACACATTACATTACATGAAAAACACAACTTCCAGTGAGACAGCTATCAGGTTTCTGATTGACTCACTGCCAGCCAATCCCAGCTATCTACACAATATCAATTTATAATTAACAACATTCACTTATTCTCTTCCCTCCCTGTTCCTACTACATCTAAGCATACATTCCTCAAATAAGCCTTGTCTTGTAAATTTGTTTTTATTTTAAGGGAGGTAAATAAATAAAGATTTTTTTTATTTGGTAAATAAAGAATATTTTATGTAGTAAATAAAAAAATAAGGTGAATACTAAACCAATAATATATATTAAAAAACTTTCTGCATCTTAAAACAAATGTTCAAATTATATTTTAAGGCTCCTGATTAACTTATTTCACTGTTCATCAATTTTAAGTCCCGAGTGAAAGTCCATCACTTTCCCACCTCCCATTTCTATAAATCTTGCTTCGTTCCATTTTTTGACAGTCTTTCTATATTCCTGTCCCAGCATTTTCACTTAACTCCAATCCACTAAATGTCTCGTGTCTCTTATATGCTTGTAGATAATATTTATGTCCCTCCCCAACATACCATCATCTTTATCTTGTTTAATCTGCTCTCTTAACCCCTTTCCCTATTCCCCCATATAGTACATTTCACATTGCACTGATTTCTATAACTACTTCGTTTTTCACCATCAGCCCTTTCTCCTCTTCTTCCCTCTTCTATTTTCTCATCTTCTCTCTTATCACTTCTAGTATCCTCTTGCTCTCTTTTTTGTACGTTGAAACACCTCCCATCTTCTTCAGCATTCCCTTGATGACTTCTGGTAATTCTATTATACTGTCTATCCACACCACAATTTCTTCTCTTCTTTTCCAGTCTCGGTTTGTTCCCCTTTCCTTCCTTTCTTCTTTACCAACTATAAATTCATAATTTATTTATCTCACTTAAAAGTAAAAAATCTAAAAAAAAAACACGCATATTTTGGGAATGTTTGTTTAGATGTAGTAGGAACAGGGGAGAGGAAATCAGTGAATGTTGTTAATTATAAATTCATATCGTGTAGACGGTTACGTGATTGGGTAGCAGTGAGCCAATCAGAAACCAGACAACTGTATCGTTAGAAGTTGTGTTGTTCATGCAACTTAATGTCTGATCAAGCCAATAAATTAGTTGATGAAACTGTTACACGTTTCTCGTTTTGTTCAGCAATTATTTTATTTTATCTTAAGTATATAAAAGCAAAGCTTCGACATGGAAACCATCGAATCTGGTGAACTAATACAAAAATGTATACCGATAGAAAATGAAAAACATACATTTACCAAATTCAGAAACAAAGTGCATTTACATTGAAAATAATAGCATTAAGTAAGCTTTGAAGATGGTCAGTTAGCCGTCGAAATATGTAGCAGAAATTAATTGCACGCGGTTTCGGGTATGGGAACTAGTGTAATGTTTCTTCCAGGGGACGTAAATTGCAACAGGAAAGGGAACGAGATTAGGCACAATCCGTAAACAAGCATGGTAGTCCATACATTGTTAAAAAGTGGACCTGACAGCACACAGCACACGAATGCATTCTCCTGACTACATACGTACCTTAACGAAATGCCCACAATACAAAATCTATGGTTACACCAGAAGTACGTGACTACCAAAGGCGTAGACAAAGGGATGCAAGAGGGGTCCCCAACCTCCCGTGGACTTCAGTCTTTATATCTTTTACTACTATATTTTCATATTTTGTCTATATTTTATGCTTTTCACTGCATGTATTTCATAAGTGGCACTAGCAAAGGCCTTATTTAGGGAGGGCAGAGAGAGACAATTCCCCCCCTCCCCCGGGTTTTAGAAAACATAAGCTCACTGAAACATAAAAAAAGAACTTTAAAAAGAGAAATTAAACCGACATAAAAACAATAAAAATAAAGAATTTTTTTTTTTTTTTCAATTTTAATTTTATGTAGGAGTTCGGAACCAAATTTATAACTAAAATAACCACTTCACTATGGAGGTTAGTGAGTTTAGATTGCCTGTTATAATAATAAATCGGAGCCAACCTCACACAATAAACTGATTTTCAGAAGTGTTTTTTTATTATTATTTATTTATAGTGTATTTTAAGTCGAGCGTTTAACTCGGTCTTCTTTAAAACCGCTCAAGAATAATTCTGCATTACTCCTGCATGGAGTTACAATTGGATCCCCAGTTGCTTGCCTGCCCCGTGCCGCGCCACAAGAACACAAATGTTTTGCTTAAAATGATAAAATGAAGGAAAAGAAATAGAAAATAAATATATTTAAGAACGCTAGAGGAAGAGTATATTGTAAGTAAAAAATTGAAATTGATAAAATGATTGAGTCAATAGTTGATTTTTATAATTAAATACCGGCTTGTTTAATATGGAACTTAGTCTGACATGACACATGAAGCTCGGATCTCCCGGAACCATCACAGTTCGTATTCCAGTTTGGTTTCGTATTCCAGTTCATATTCCAACTTGATGGCATGGCACTCCGTCAGCGTGTATAAGTGTAACACCCTGTATATGTTGTTACATGGAGTGGCGAAGCCACGACATTAGTTCCCAAGAGTTCAATAGAAAAGAAAATCGAGTCTCCTCCAAGTTTAGTGTTAAACATGAATGAGATATTCAATTGCGTAGTATGAAAGAATATTCCCAGACTCTTCGTGCTTGCATGAAGAATCGTGCGGCGACAAAATTCAACTTGTAAAGAGTCGACTGCCAGTTTCGTCGGGAAAAAGTAGATTTATGAGCTGCAGGTTCAACTTTTGACCCTGCGTGGGTCTTGAGAATTCGCTATCGTGGACATAGGTTCACCCTTCCGCCTCCACCACCTACGTAAATTGGCGCCGTAGATTTGGGAATTCCCCGTTTTCATCTGTTCTGCTGTAGTAAACCATGAAGTTCACCCAGCATTCGCAAAATAGCTGCACGACGGTCCACCACGCAGAGTATATTCTCCCAAACGGGGCGACGAGGCTAAGTTATATTTCTCCAAATTGTTGATTTTTAAGTGCTAAGTTTCTTCATCAATCATCATTAATAGGTTTTCCATCAACGAGTTTCTTTTGTGTACACTACATGGAGGAACAGTGGTTCGAAGTCCACCTGGATTGCGTATGTCCGCAATGGATTTTGTTATACACCGTTACAAGTGGAGTTGAACTGATAGATCACTGACAGCTGCGAATCACATTTAAAGAAACCAATATTATCTAAATTTGTGTTGTTGTATAAAATTGTTGTCTCAAGTGATTGTGCTTTCTTCTTGTTCTATTTCCTGGAAGTGATACTAAGAAGCAGTGATGATTTCAGAGGATGGCCCAAGGGGGAAATCCCCCCCCCCCCGCGGGTCACGAATTTCACTCCCGGATACATCAAATCTCTCCTTTTAATTCTCTATTGTCAACACGATTCTCTATCTGCGCTTACTAGAAAACAAAAATATCAAAATTGAAAGATAAACAGATTACAAAAGAAATAAACATTAAATATTCCTTAGTTTCAATCTCAAAGTAAACATTCCACTTACGCGAGTAGAAATACAGCAGCTTCTTAGTTGCACTGGGGAGGTTTTAGATAATCAGGATGAATGTCTTCTTTACAACAGACCTTATTCCTTAATGGCAGACGAATCAACGTATGTTAAAAATAGAGTGAATTGTCTTCGTTTGTGAGTTATATTGCCCCCATTTCTTTTTTGAAGTTCGAAAGAGACTTTTGTGCGTGGTTGAGACCATCGTGTGTCTTTGTGATGCACGGGACGAGCGAAACGAGATGCATAAGAAAATCAAGAAGCTTGATAAAGATGCATCAGAAATCAAAAGGCGTGTTCTTGAACCAAGATAACCTTTTTAAGTGCCTATTTCAGCAAAAATAAACGCCTTTTTGCCTACCTATTTCAAGTAAAATAAGTGCCTGAACTTTCGGACTTTAGTTATGAGGCTCTAAATTTCTCGCCGAGCGTGTGATATTTATCCCCTTTTTCTTCTGCTAGTGTAGGAAAGTCCTTCAGTGATATGAACAGAATTATGACTAGATTACGAAATCATAGGGTTCAAGATAATCTTCAGTCATGATTAAAAGCGTCGATAGAAGGAAAGATGGAACCTACAGAAGATTTTATTCAATAGGTTATTGACAGGTATGCAGTGAAGAAAACCATTCGACTGATTACGTTTCTATCATTTTAGTTTTATAGTAGTTTTTTTATACCTTTATGGAAAAAATCTGTTGAATGGATAGTTTAACAAAGAACGATTTCTCAATAACAAGAAATTTGGTTGGACACATGCCTATTAATGTAAATAAATACCTGGTGGGACTGGGGAAAAAATCCTTTTCCGGGTTCAAAAATTACTTATATCCCTTATTTGGGAGATAGGGATTGCTGTTACTGTTGTAAACTATTGTTTAATTTTTTCACCCCCTCGGGGAAATGTTCTGAAATCATCACTGCTAAGAAGGGGCAATAGACTTCGCAAGTACGGTATCCTATTTATTGGCGCCAGTTCTGGCTTCGTGAACGCTATTTGCGAATTTAACGTCGTGTAAGAAAGCACAGCCGATACAGTTAAGGAAATAAATAATACACTTATATTAATGGGCACGTATCTTATGTAAGTAGTTATTAATAAATTACTAACCATTTCTTAAATATATGTGACATGGATATAAGATAAAATATATTTTTATAACCAATTAATTTTCAGTTTGTATTTTCAGTATCGCAAATGCTTGTCTTTGTATTCCCTTTTAGGTTAAGTTCTTACAGCTGAGGTATAAGGAAAGTTGTGTAGGTAATGTGCGGTTGGGAAAGGTGGATCGGGTTTTCTTCAGTCTAATGTCTCGTCCTGACCCACCGAACATGGATTCGACCTCTAGACCGAACAATCGATATGATCCTAAGTCCTGTTCACTAACTACTAGACGTTTGATAGTCCCTCTAGACGGGTGTATCAATTTTGCATCCCTTTTAGTGAAGCCAATTGCTGTATAAGTATTTTTTTTTCTCTGCGATTTAAGCTTGTTAGTGGTTCTTGGTTCAGAGTCTTGCTGTGCGAAGTCATAACTGTGAGGCTTATTCTGGATATGTCTTTGTTTTCTGGTAGGTTAGTGATTACATGTCTCTTGTGCTCGACAGCACCAATGCGACTGGCTCTGATGTTTATTATTAATAATGGCATTTTGTGTTATTGTAAAAGTATTTACATTTAGTGCTTTCTTTGTAGTTGTATTGCTGTTAACGTCTAAAATAGGTCAGTCGAATTTTAAGAATAGGACCATTTTTGGTAAAATGGATTCCAAATCCTTCGTTTCATGAACCTCTAGGAGGATTGAACCTGATACTACATTTATGTTATTTTGAGTAAATGGTGTTTGTTCGTGTATGAACTTTGTGGGCATAATTGCGTAGAAGATGAGTCGTTTGGTCTGCCTATTCGTTTTCTATATCTTTTAGAAAAGGTGTTCTGCTTCAGCATATACTAGCTCAAATGTGTGATTCCAAGGTTTTGAAACTGAATGTACATCCCTCAATGTGTAGTCTACTGTTTTGATAACATTTCTAAGAGGCTTATATAATGTTCTAGAATTTATTATTTTGGTAGCCTGGTTTGTTGAATTGTTTTGGAACTGCTCATTAGTACCCCGAATAGTCGGTTGGATCATCTTATATTTTGCTTGGTGCACACCTGTTCTCTTGAGAATATCTAGCTTTTGCATTTTTATATAATTACGTTGTTCTACATTTGCTTTGGTTGGTATCGATGGTTTTCTATTTTCTTCGCACTTGCTATGATTGAGTTCGTGTGTAAGCATGGGCGTAAACAACAACAGTGTGCTTTTTTAGAATATTTTGGAGAATTATTCTAATATGAGCGTTAGTAGGTCTTTTTTGTGTGTTTTCTTCGCTGGGCATTTCTGAGTAATTTGTCTCGGGATATGGCTGACTATGGTCGTAGAATTTCCAGAGGACAGAGCAACTTGCGTCACCTAAGTCATATGTAGAGAAGTCTTGTTTAAGTTTATGTAACAACTAAGTGTTTTTCTCTATTTCGATGAGAATTTATTTACTGAGTCTCTTCATTCCGCTAACCTACCTCAGTCTCAGGGGATGTAAGATTTGTGCCTCTAGCCGGACTTGAACCTGAATTGTTTAGTGGTGTCTGTCCACCTCAAGACACTGAGCTCAATATGATATGTCCACGGTATAGAAGGCTGCTTAAGTCGGCTATTAATTCTTATTGTGTCATTGGGAATTTTTGTCTCATTGCCACTCACCACTACCTCTGACGAACGATTTTCTTTCTGTTCTAAAAAGACTAAGAAACTACCTTCGACCATCCGTTTCCGATGATCAACTCCCCTCATTGATGATTTGGCAATGGAGCAAAAAAATATTACGAGAATGTCTATCAACGATCTTGTTAATGATTTCTAAAATGAAGCCAAGACGTTACTTTTTGATACATTAGAGCTTCTCATCTGCTATAGATAACGTTTTACAAAAAGTTAAAAATTAAAGAATTAAAAAATAGTACTCTAAAACACCTGATTACAACCTTCAGTCATTCTATTCCTAATGGATTATTATCACATTACAGCAAGCACTACAGTTTAGATCTTTACCTGCAGAAAAAAAAGTGTTATAACGAGTAACGTGCACTTCGTCACATAAAAAGGAACACTGTTCGTAAATTCAGGTAATCACCTAAAGGGATTTGTTTTCCGCATGTAAATGAAGTGTTGTCTTAAACTCGACGACATCATCAATTTTTGTGTAACAATAAATAATATATTTCAATATAAAATTGTTTAACTATTTTTTTACGCGTTAGTTGTTTATTACTCATTAAATCCATTTTTCTCTCGCTATGTTAGGCATTAAGAATTAGACTTTTGAACTTAATTAGTGTACAATCTTGTTGGAAAGAAATTAATCCTAATAGCTTTATATACATGGTGTTTCAGGACCTCTGGTTGAAACTTCGGGAGGTGAATCCTGATGTCAAAACAAGAAAAACAGTTCCTTATCATGCGTAGTTTCAGCGCTAAAGGGCCCCAAAAACGTCCAAAACTGTATTTCAAGGCGATTTATTTCGAAAACTAATAGCTGTAGAGATTGCGGTTCATCGTTTTGCCAAAGAAATCGGACCTGCGTTCGGAAAATGTGCTTGTCAGAAGTGATGGGAAAGTGCAGAGAGATTCCCGAGAGAAATAAAAGATTCTCCAAGAATTAAACAGCGAAATTGGGTCGATCAGAGCATGTAGAGAGTGACTTAATACCATATAGCAATACTACGTTGATTGCAAAACGATACCTCACGCAGGTGCAAAATGGGGAAGGAATAAATAATGTTATGCATGGTTGCATAAGAGCAGAATGTATTTAAAGGCGATTTATTTCGAACAGTAATAGTTATAGAGCTTGCGGTCCATCGTTTCGTCAAAGAAATCAGACTTGCTCGTTCAAAAAATGTACATGTCAGAAGTGATGGGAAAATGTGCGAGGGATTCCCGAGTAGAATTATGAAACCACGCAAAACATTCTTAATATCTTCCCCAACTTGCATCTGTTTGAGGTGTCATCTTGGAATCAACGTGATGCTGTTCTTTGATAGGAAGTCATCGTCTACTTGCTCTGTTCTACCCGTATTTGTCATGCAATTCTTGGGGAGTCCTCCACTTCAATCGAGGAATCCCTCGCGCATTTTCCCGTCATTGCTGACATGTACATTTTCTGAACGAGAAGGTCTGTTTTCTTTGATGAAACGACGAGCCGCCAGCTCTACAGTATTCGAAATAAACTGCGATAAAATAGTTTTGGACATCTTTGGGGCCCTGTAGCGCCGAAACTGCGTATGATGAGGCGCGTGTTCATATGAACTTTACTTCTTGTTTTGAAATGAGGATTCATCTCCCGAAGTTTGTACCAGAGTTCCTGAAACACCCTGTATAATGTTTCTTTCTCATTACAGATTGCTGGAGCGGTAACAACATACCTTGTTATATTGGTTCAGTTTCAAACAGGGTAAAACCATGAACTAAAGAGCATATTACCGTCGGAAGCCAAATTAATGTGAACTAAAGTTGACAAATTAATGTGACGGAATAAACAGCGAAAATCAACTAACAAATGAAAAACCTTTTCTACCATGACATTACTATTTAAACACGATTTGTATTTCATCTACCTAATCGAATTAAATAAAAATACGTATAATTGGATTCATGATTACATAAAGAAAATGAGTTTATTTGGGGTAGAAAATAGGGTATAATAATATCCTCTTTTCAACATACATAATTATACACTGCAAAATCAGGATGTTTTATTAACTCAACATATTTCAATGTCTAAGGGTGACCACCATGTTTTGTGTTTAATAAACTCATAAGACCGTGGTGATTTCGGTGATTCAACACAAGGGATGTGTTGTCAATGTTGATTCAACACTGTGATAGTATTACTATGTAACACTCTTCGTTTTGTTGAATCATTATTTAAAGTACATCCATTATGTTAAATCACTGAAATGATCATCGTGTGCTGTGTTAGTAATCTGGACACTGAAGTGTTGAATTGACACGGCTATACTTGTATGCAGTGTAAGACTTGGGTTAAAGTGGTGAGTAGATCTTTATATATTTCTCTAAGAGTAATACTTTTTAAATTTATGGGCTAGTAAAGCATAAAATTGTATCAGCCGGTCACGTGAAACATGAATTTTGTTATTCTCTGGTTAAACTTTTTCGAAGAAAGCGAAGAAGAGATAACGGTCAACTTCTATCGCCCAACCATGTAACGTTGGCTGTCTGATGGTCAGTCGTTGGCTTAATGATTTATTGTGCTTAGGTAGATACCTCTTGGCATTCACCAAGCAAAAAGATAGAATCCATGCAACTTCTGTCAGTATCGTCTACACAAGAAATGAACCTTTTTTTTTCTCCGTTTGAACTGGAAGTCTACGATTATAGCCATTGGAAAAAGAGGGTGTTATATCTTCTTGTTCCTTTATACATTTTTGTTTAAGAATAAGGTAATTAGTTCTACCTGTTATATATTTGGAACTACGGAAACTCGATTCGGAAATGTAGTGTCACTATTCATAGAAAAGTTTTGAACATCATTGAATTGAATTGAATTGAAAAAATCTTTATTTAAGCGGGCGAGGTTCAGCCTATGGCTGTTCTGCCACCTAACCCTTCATTACAATTACATAACGTTTTATATTTATATATGTAATGACATAAAAGAAACAAATGTACACAAAAAATAAATTTGAACTACAGTGAAATTTCAATTAACCAAAATCTTGTATTATTTGCTTGAGTGTGTTTGGTAATTTATCCGAGTTATATTTCATTTTTTTACATCCTAGTATCGAGCGCCCGTAGTTCAGTTGGTAGAGCAGTGGCATAGTAAGGTTCCGGGGGTCTGTCTTGTCAGCCGACCATCTTTACTGATTTGTTTGCAAAGTTTATCCTCAGTCTCGCAATAGTTTTGACTAAGTAATCCTGACCGACTAGTTTCCAACTCTATCTCTTCCATCATTTCTGTTCTTGAACCAGAGATACATCAAGACTGTAATCAAGTAATTTCTAATCAAATTAACACCCGAATTTCACTCGCTTGAAAAGTTTAAAAGCTCAGGTTAAGTTTGGACATCAAATGTTAACATATTTTGCATTCCATACCGGCAGTCATTTCAAACAATAAAAAATATATGCCTATATACCTAAAGTAAATTAAAACTATTAAGGAAATATGAACTGAAAAGTCAAAAACTTGGAAAAACTTTTAGGAGACTCTTGTAAGGTGATGAATTGAGATTACATTTAAGATAATGTATCGTATGCGAAACTTTAGGCTCCGCTCTTACAAATATTTGGTTTTGGATTCTAAGACAACAAATTAAAATTTTTCGTAGAAACACAGACGTAAAATTACTTAAATTCTTCGCTGAAAGAAAGAGAATCATTATTAATTGAATTGGATTTAATGCATCCAAATATATTAAACATATCTTCAATTCTCTCACATATAATGCGTTAGTTGAAAATAATATGTTTGAAAACCTATTCTTTACACCTAATTCCAACGTGGGACTTTCTATAATTCCAACTATCCAATTTGAGATAATTATTTAGTTCAACTCGAAATCCAAAGTTTTTCCTTTTAGCGTTTGTATTTTCTTCTTCGTACGTTTCACAAATATAACCATATTTTCTGAAAGCATAAACAAGTTACAAACTAAATCGCGTCAGTGTTTAATACGGTTTTTTGGTACTAAAATGAATACTATACGCACAGTCATTACAGAGGACACGCTAAATCTCTGAAGTAAATATTCAGGTTTCATCGGGTAATGTATGTGCCCATTTTCCACTGAACCCTTCATTTCAGGATATAACCCTGCTTAAACAAACCTTATCTTAATAATCCAGCTTAGTATCACGATCTTCTGTTTCCTGTTCATTAATGCTGATGCTGTTGCTTTTCAAGTTTATGTAAAATTGAGAGGAGATATGTTGGATGAATTATATAACTCTACTTGGTAATTAAAATTATTATTCTCTCTGGCCACTTCAATGGCAAAGTTTGTTCGATGCAGGCTCATTTTCAGATGCACTTCACAGTTATTGTGAGAGAACTTGATGTAAACACTATTTTCACCAAGAATATCCCTTGCTTGTCAGCACTAGACCATGCGGCATGTGCCCTTTTTCCATTGGAAAAATTGTCTTCTTTGAGATTTGTATATTTCAGCTTTATTTAATACAAAAATGACATTTCACGGACACAGTCATTACGGAAGGATAAGCTAGATACCATAAGCTCTCTGTTCTACGTAAAAAAAAATCAGTTTTCGTTGGGATCTGGCATGAGTGAAGTATTATCCTACCGTTTTAACCTACTGTTTCCACTGGTCACTGAAATATCAAAGTTTGTGCCAGAGGACCGCAGTTTAAACAATGAACGAATAGTTGCCTAACATTGTTGGTAACAACTTTTTGAATGCATATTGACCAGTTTTCCTCTTTCTGAACGAGAAACTAAATTAAATTATTGATAACTCTTATGATTTTATCATTCAGTGAAAAACATGATTTATTTTTGATTCATTCTTAATTCTCTATCTTGCAAAAGTAACTTCCATAAGCTCGAGAAATCATAATTATCTGATATCGCTTTTTATTTATTGATAATTTAATCCATCTCGTTTGAATTTAATGAGAATGATTGGTCGAAACCGATAACGGGTCATATATCATTTACGCTGATTAGTGGAATACGATGACGTGAACTAAATGCCGCACGCTGATTGGTCAATCATGTTCTTAAATGTTCATTCACATACATCCTACTTTTGAATGTAAAATTCGACATTTTAACATCTTTTCTTCGAAATTATTACTTGTACAAGTGTACGGCCTAATTTAACCTAGGTATTTGAAATTTGTTTTAAAAAAACAACCATTTTTTCTTCTAATTTTCTTTCTCTTTTCACCTGAATTTTACTTCACTTTAGCATGTAAATATTAACCTTTTTACCCAACCTACTGTTTTAATCGAATATCGTATAATTTTTTGAATTGATCTTAACTATTATTGTATGTTCATTTTAGTAAAGGGTTTCTTTGAATTTAACATAGTACCGTAGGCTATTCGAATTGATCTAACCTAATGGTGTATGTTCGTTCTTGTAAGCAGCTTAGTTTAACCAATGTTGATATTGCACGCGAACGAAAAATGCGTGTATAAATTTAACTTGAGGCCAATTTAATTTTTCATATGATATGCGATGAGATAGATGTACAGGTAAACATAGTGAAAACAAAATACGTAATAACAAGCCGAAACACAGGGAATAACAGAAATAGGTACATAAAAATTAAGAATGAGAACAAAGCGAAAGTGAACAAATTAAAATAATTGAGAGCATATGTAACAAGCCTAAACGGAAGAAATAAAAAAGTCGTTTAGCATCAGGCAACGCATATCTATATTCAGCCCAGAAACTCCTAACCTCACGATAGTATCAAGAAAATTTTCGGGGCTGCTAAATTTTGCCTTCCCATAAATGCAGAAGTTTGTACACTGCAAACATTGGCTGTGTTAAGCACTGTTCGGTGTCCCGAGAAGACCACCACATTTTTTTGTTAACGTCGTTTGTCGTGCGATTTCGGTGATTCAACACTATGATTGTGATTCTAAATAGTATTGTGTTGAATCAGCATTAAAAATACATCCATTGTGTTGGATCACCGAAACCAACAATATTTTGTTTGTATTGATTTAACACAATCAAGTGGTAATCGCCCTGGAACACCAAAAATGTTAATACTACCATTTCTTGTTATATACTTTCTTGATTTTCCTTTGCAAATGATAGTATTACTAGAAGCAGAGGATCCTAATTAACCAGAAAATGATGTTTAATGAAATTGTGCGCTCATAAATTAATTTTATCTTATCTTAAGAAAATAGTAAATTATAGTCTAATGAACGTTCTGTAATCATATGTAATAAATAAATAAATGTGTATAGCTTGTTCCTCTTCATCATAATTCATCTGTAATTGTCTCCCATATTTGTGACAGTAACGCACACACACAAACATATACACACACAAACACACACACAAATGTGACCCTGTTCGTAGCTCTACCTTTAATACTGACAAAGATATAAATAAGTAAACAGAACATACAGTAGTTTAAAAAATTTATTATATATATATATATAAATTTACTACTGACAACAAGTTGTGTCTCCTTTGCTGGTTGTATAGCTCTTAAAGCAAACAAATTTATAAAAATCTAAGTACCCTATCAGATTACCTGCCACTTTCAAAGAATCCAAAAGATTGAACATGGATCGACGTTATATAACGAAGTGTCTTAATGCCCTTACAAAACAGTGGCGGCAAAAAATGAAACAAGTATAAATGATATGTTGTGTCCGTCGCCGTTCCAAAAATTTAAATAGAGAATGGAATCACAACCAAATTGTTAAATATTTTCGAAAAAAAAAAACAAGTATCAACCCTATAACTATTAATATGCTCATAAGCACTCGAATTTATATTATAACCAGATATCTAAATAATGAGCTGCGAAAAACCGCAGGAAGATAAACGAAAAGGAAAAATGGACACGATGGTGGTGGTGATTTAACTTTTAATTTTATTGCGCTTACAAAATAAAAAACCTAGTAGTGTGGTTAACAACTCAAACTTTTAAAATATTATTAATTGAAAGAGAACATATATCAGCTGAAATATATATCAGCCAAATAAGTTTGAGATACTTAGACATTGATGCATACAGGAGATAAACAAAATATGTTCACAAGATATGGACGGTGTATCATAGTGTTATTAAATGGGTGGTAATCATTTGGTGGTGGTAATAATGAATAGTTAATAAATAAAATTTTTAAAAATGGTTAAAGCGCTCACCTCTGGCGCCTTAGGCCATCGGTTCAAACCCTGCTCATGCCATGTGGTAGTTGTGGTAGGCAAACGCCGTGTGCGTGAGTTTCCTCGTGGTTCTCCCATTACCCCTACACTTTACATTCCACCAATCATTTTATCATCAACCATTCGGCCTGAGCGAAAGTTGCGTAAAGACTTTAAAATTTAATTAAAAATCTATGTAGTTAAAATTCTGAATATTGATTCCTTTTTCAAAGTGTCCTCTTCATTTGACAAAAACAATCCCTAAATTATTGTGTAAATTATCCTTTCAAAAATTGTTGCTTTTACACAAAGAAATGTTTTTAATGTCAAGAAGAGTAAATGTATCTATTGTACGTGGAAAAAAGACCAAGCTTTCAAAAATACTATACGTATATTTAGAGTAAAGAACAATACATTTTGATGTACTAAAAAAGTGTTTACTTAAAACCAATAAAATTGGTTTATGTACGAAATAAGCTGATTGTGTATTCTCTTTTAAATGACTTCACTTGCTGTTGCCCAAATAGGGACTTCACGCCTTGCATAAGAAATTTTCCGAAGAATGCTGTCCTGTATGCACTTGTTTCTTCCCTTTTGTAAGCCTTTACCAACAAGCCTACAAAGAAGTGATTTAAAGAAAAAGAATTTGCTCCGAAGGCTTCGTTGCTGCCTGCCTTACAGGTTTGCTGTGATAGACACGCACACACTTCCTGTCTATAGCAATGCGTGTTCTCTTTTACAATCCTAAACAACAAACAAGTTATGTTTAAGAGAGACATAAAGAAAATGGAAACTAGATTTCATTTTTATAAAGCAAGCAGTCAGTCTCCTACTCAGAATCTTCACGTTGAACAAGCTCACAAGAAACCAAGTTTTTTTTTTTCATCCTGAACAGTGAATTAACATTTTTCTTTTGCACGTTTTTGTTTTAAATTTATTTATGGCCTTTAGCATCTCAGGCTTGGGCCGTGTGCTGTTGGATTTACCATACTTATAAGGGAGACTATCGGCGTGCCGAACCAGAAAAGAGGCTCATTCACAACACTTCTTAACCGTATACAGAATACATACGAAAAGACAAATAGCCACTGAACTAAACAAATCGTCGAGAACCTGGAACAGGAACTTTAAGTCAATCAGGGAGAAAAATTAAATTTTATTTTGTTGTTGTTTTAAACACACAAACAGAATACGACGTTCAAACTTCAGAGGTGATTTTCTAACACTAAATAAATCTTTTCATTTGTAGAATTTCGCTTCAATCTTAAGATAGAGTTGTTCGAAACCTGAGGCCTAATTCGATATTTTATAATGGTAAAAAATATAATTTGAATTTAATTTGATTTTTATGTATGACCTTCAGACATCAAAGCGTCAGGCAGGGATAGGGAGAAAAAATAATGCAGCATGATATCAGCCAGAGCCTAAGTTGAAAGTACCATTGCGGCATTTGCCTGGTGTGACTGAGTATAAACCTCAGTGAGGGTAGTCAATCGGTGGAATGCTATCCGCAGGTAATTATTTATACGGAAACAAAAACAAAAAAGTTATTTTGAAAGAATTTCAAGGCAAGTTTAGTTTCGGAAATACAGGCGTTTAAAGTTAGGGCAGGATCATCATAAATGACGTCATAGATCAGTCCAAAATAATTACGTATTTTATTTCGGCAAATCACAATTCACGTAAAACACAAAACACCTATTTAAGCTACTGTATATTAATGATTGACTAATGAAGATTATAAAGGTTATAATCTTCATTTTGTCACTATGTCACAGAGCATTGTCACTATGCTTGCGCTGTTATGTTGGCACACCTTAAAAGATAAACATTGCTCGAATGAATGTAACAATACTTTATACGACTGTGATTTGCTGAACCGACTTATCTAACGTCATTATGTGTAAAGATATCACGTAATTAGTGACAATGCCGTCTTAAACTTGAGCACATGTAGCTTCGAAACTATGCTTGTCTTAAATTTTCTTCAAATATTTTTTTTTTTATTTTATCAAGTTTTAGTATAATTAATCACATGTCGAAATTTTGCGCCATTATTTCAGGGACAAGCTGCATAAACTAGAATATCCCGCTTCCTAGAATATTAATACATTTTCTGGTCTTAAAAATTTTAAATAATAATTATGTATTCAAAATTTTTGTACTTTCTCTCTTCCTTCTCCTCTTAGTACTACTATCACAACCATTACTACTTCTGCAACAAAAACTATAATTACTACTACTGCCACTACTACTACTACTACTTCTAATAATAATAATAATAATAATAATAATAATAATAATAATAATATAAGAACAACGATAATCATACTTTTTAATTTTGAAATTGTAAAGATGATGTCTTTTCTCAACTTATAAATTAGTTAATTTGCTTTCAAATACAACAGTCCAATATACTTAAACATGCTTTTCGTGTCTCAATTGGGGATTAGAATTCCCATTCATTGGAAAAATTTTCCATTTGTATGCAAGCAAGCACAGCATTTGACATGTTACGATAAGAAAACCGTAAAGGTGGTCAAGTGTTCGGCTGTCGTCATCTTGCTTGCTTTCATTGAAATTGAACAATCTCAATGAATGGGAATTCTGGTTCCCAATTGACAAATATAAAGTGATTAATTAAACCATGGGATAATTCGTGCAAGTAACTTTGTTTTGGTAGTTCAGCAACATATATTTGATCCCCTACACTGTTTGAATCTATAGTGTAGTCCTTTAATTCAAATGTTGTTCAATAAAGATCGTTTGAATCTAGTACCTTTCCTGTCTGACGATTTAGTCAAGTCGGTAAGATGCTCGACTTGTAACTAAGCCACTGACGTTCAAATCTTGCTGCAGCCGTAATTTTCTTTTTCTCCAAGTAGGTCCTACCGAAATAAACACCGTGTATTTTGTTGATTTAACGCACAAAAAGTAGTAGTCATTCTGTGACACCTCATTGTGTTGAATTACCACAGCTATTTTTACTTTGTATGTTTAAAAAGTGCCAAAATCTGTTACTGTTAGTTTTGAGAACTCACTGAACACTACAACTAAAAAACACAATTGGTTGGCAAACAGAGAAAATCAAAATCTTTTATAAAGAAATTCTTAAATTGATATGTAAAACTGTCATACTTTTGAACGCAATCATTTGCATAAGCAATTGCTGGATATTTCGGAATTTAATTTTACAATTATTCTAAGTATTTTTTCTAAACTTTACTGGAACTAGAGTTATCAACAGCTTGCAAGCCATTATACTTTACGTGACAGGAAAAGGATTTAATGCCTTTAACTCGTGACAGGAAAAGGATTTAATGCCTTAGTACTCTTTTTGGACAAATTAAAATATCTCTTCGGAATACGAATTCTAAAAATAATAACTCCAACTACCCGTTTCAAGAAATGCATAGTAAAAAACAATATACCGTATACTCCCCACCTCTCGCCTAGGGAAATATACTACTTATATCACGTATTCTAACATATCAACTGTAATTTCTACTACATGGAGTAAGTCAACTAACACTGAACAAGTAATTTTATGTTTTCCAGTATCTTTCATTATTTATCACCTTTAACCAAATAAATATTTTAATTATAAAGTCACCCTCGGAACTTGAGAATTGTACTTATTTAAAACAAGTACACTACTAAATTTCTTGCGGCTTTTCACTATAGATTGCTGAGAAAGCAAGCCTTGATTTAATGACTTTTATTTGATAGAAAATGATTCAAACATCACTGAAATATTTCTATTCATGAAAACTATTTATAACAAATAACATATGGATTTGTTATGTTAAAATTACTTGTATCTTCCCTTAAGTCATGAAACGTTTAGGTTTTTGATAGCGAAGCTAAAGCTATAGCAGTGATTCCACCAGACCTCCAAAAAATTAATAAAAAACAACAAACAAAATGTAAAACTTTTTTTCTAAAAAAAACAAAACAAAAGAAATCGTACAAAACTTCACTTACATCCTCCCAATTTTGACTGTACACCCCCCAAACTGAAAATCCTGTCGGAAACCCTGAGCTAAAGGGACCTTATAATCCCGCTCATTCTGTCCGTTCGTGTCCAGAAATTAAATCTTAGGAACTACATGGTTTAGAGAGATGCTTGAGGCATCGTTCAAAAAGTCCTCACTGAACTAGCTCTGAGCCCACGAAGCGTCCTGATTGGTGCAGTGGTTAAGTGCTGCCATCCCATTTTCTAAAAAAAAGTACAATTGTTCAAATTGCTTCCATTCAGTTAGACCTAGTTGCGCTAAGCTTGGCATAATCATAAATAAAACACTGAGAGGGCCTACGTTGCGAAGCAACTCAATTAGCAGTGTGTCCAGCATATTTTGTATAAAATTAACTTTTGTCACATTGCTTCCATTATTTCAGTCATAGCTGCACCAAACTTGGCATTAACATTGTCTTAATAGGAACATACTGTGGACGTTCCCTCTCCTCAGGATACCCATTTTCAGTGTTGCTAGCGCATAACAACATATATCTAATGAACCATAATGTGGTATCGTTCGAAAAGTAGTCAAAGTGTACGTGCAGTAACAAAGGATAGTTGACGGGGCGCAGGGGGCTTGCTTTCCTGTATAGTACTTAAATGAAAATTTGCTAATAATTGATAATACGCCTTTCTGTACCGGGAAAGACCAATTACAATAGCAAACAATTGTGTGTATATGAAGAGGTAAGTTCCTCAAAGAGCGCGGAGCTTACCACCGACTGCTTTCACATTCTAAATTCCGACTGTTGAAATTAAATTTTTCTCTATGGGGAAGGGCGAAATACAATAGCGAACAATGGTATGTATAAGTACTCCCGAAAAGTATGAACGTACTTCATTATTGCCAGCACATTAAAAAAAATATTTACTTAAATTTCCTCCATTCAGTTACATCTAACTGCGCCAAACTTGTCATCAAACATTATTCGATACACATACTGCAGATTTTCATGAACCTAAGCATCGCAGTTGGCAGTGTTGGCAGCATTTTGTATAAAAAGAATTATGCTTACGTGGCTAAACTGTTATCAAGAGACCGAAGTATTTGCGATTATTAGTAGAATCGCAGGTCTAACTGTTTATTCTACCAAATCTACCCACATGGCATTTGACCTTATTCTTTTTTGAAAATGTAAACCAAGTTTTTTGACAAGTGTGCCAACTTTACGCTAGCTTAGCAAATCTAGTCAGAAAGGATTAAACAACGTTGAATCATGCCGTCTAGTTTACAAGAATCGAGGTTGAAATAGTCTTGATAGGAGGCGAATAACAAGTAGTTTTCAAGCACTCAAGCCGGCAGATTGGCCGTGCGGTCTGCGGCGATAGGTCAATGGTTTGAAGGTCCAGGGTTCGAGTCCCGCCAGGGGCACGTGTGTGTATTTAATTGCTAAGGAGCAAATCGTGACGGGCCGAAGTCCAAAGTTACTAGACTGGCACATATAAAAATAAAGTTTACCAAAGTTAAAGGCCTCAGCTTGTCATATTAAAGTTACTTCAGTGATGAGTCATGCTTAAAGTCAGGTTGTTCGTGCTTGGAATGGCCATAATGGTTTCGCCAACAGTGAGAGAAATTTACTTTTAAAGAAATTAATTACAATAAATTTTATAGTAGTTTCAGAAAAAAATATACTCATTATTCTCTGTCATTTTTCCTCATTCTCTAATCTTCAGTTCCAATATTTTTTTCTCTCTTGCCTACTATTCGATCTAAACCTGGAACCTTCTTATTGATTGGAGAAACTACTCTGCTTGGGCGCTTATTAAGAACGAACATCGGTTATGAACTTCATAAACTCAGACATGGAATGTAGAGACAGAGACTGTCTTTTTAATACAATAAAAATTAAGCACATAATGTGTAGAAGATTTTACGTTCCACACTATTTTTTTCATCGCACTTGGCGATTATTCAGCTTGACGTCACAGCTCATTGAATGTAGAGAACACGTGCTCAATATCCGACAAAGATTACATTTGTTTTTGCTGATATTATTGTAAGTTACTTGCCTGTTATGTAGAATTATTTATATATTAGCTGATACGTAAACACATTGCAAGTGAACATTTCACGTGTTCGTTTGGTACTAAGGTATATAAAAATATATATATATATATATATATATATATATATATATATATATGCGTGTGTGTGTGTGTGTGTGTGTGTGTTACTTATTGCTGTTTAAGGGAGTGTCTTTTATTTTTAACTTTTTAACATTATAAGAACATAACTCAGCCGATCTTTAGGAGTTAAAAAATATCGTAAAAGATACATAACGATCATATTGACATTTAACCATCAACATTATGGTTCGGGTGTTGTTAGAAAAATCTTGGAGCGATGAGTGAAACTTGTTTCATTCGTTATCGTTACACATGCTTTAAAAGAAATTGGGGCGTAGCCCAGTCGGGTAACTGTGCACATAAGCAAATAACACGCTTCAGCAACGAGCATCATATTTATATTATCAACGTTTCGTTGAAAATTTACGATAGGACCTTTCTAATGACGCCCGAATCACCTTCCTCGCTCTAGTACTTCCAAACTTCGCATTCCTAACTTGAAACTCTGAATCCATCCCTGTAATCCGAGTGAATAATACGTAATTTAATGCGTCTTGCACAGATCTTCCAACCGACATCTCAATCACTTTCCCAGCCAATGCTCAATGTTTAAACTTAACTCATCCGAAAATCGAAATCTTCCCCTTTAATCGGGATGAATGATATGAATTTGGAATCGTCTTACCAACATCTTTTCAACGACATCTCAATCACTTTCCCAACCTTAGTAGATCCAAATATATTATGTCCCTATCTCTGGAATCGGCCCTGCAATCCACACGAACGAGACATACCTAGCTCTCAACTTGCCAAGAACTTTCGAACGACACCTGAACCACCTTCCTAACCCTAATAGTCCTAAATATATAATTGGCGCCCCTATCTCTGAAAACACCTCTATCTTTGATACCGCTCCTCTACCTGGATGAATCATACGGGTTTGAGCTAGTCTCGCCGAGATCTTTCTAACGTCACCTCTACCACTTTACTAGAAATAATACTGAGCCGCCGCAGCTCAGTGGTAGAGCGCTGGCGGAGCATACGGGAGGTCGTGTATTCAGCCCCAGAGGATTAGCATCCTGACTGAGAATGTTTCAAGGTTTTCCCACCAAGGGAAGTGCCGGTGTGGCACCTTCAACTTAGATCCTGGTTAAAACCTTCCCATATCTTTTTCCCTGCCCTATCTCGGCTTGAGCCTTAGCTGCCCAATGGCCATAAATTGAATTGACATTGAAATCCGAGACATAGTAGTTCAAGAGTTGAAAATTGTAGACAGATGGACAGACGAACAAAACGGGCGCATAGGGCTTCACTGCACCTTCTGCTAAAGCTTTAATCCGCAATCCAAATTTGTTGAAAGTTGTCAGTAGTAAATTTTAATTTTAATTTATCATCAGAATAAAGCATGTCAGAATTCTGAGAGACGATTCCGTCCCTTGAGTATTATTCTGGGTAAAAATGGGAAACTAGCGATCAGGAATTTTGTTGAAAAGCGTTCCAGCATTAGCCTATTAAAACAGGAGAACCTGTCAGAATAGGATGTGCTGGGATCGAACTTGTGTATCTTCGCTGGGGCCACGGTGGCTCAGTTGGTGTAGAGAGCTTACCTCTGGTACTAGGAGTCGTCAAATTTGTGGTGGACAAACACAGTGTGCGTGGGTTTTCTCGAAGTGCTCCCGTTTCCTCCCACTTTCTTCATTCCACCAATTAATCCCATCATCATCCATACGGTCTGAGGCATAGTTGCCTAAAGGCCTTAAAAATCCAAATTGTATTTTCCCAGACGGAGTAATGATCCGACGTACGCCATGTTCTACACTGGACCGTGCTTATGATAACAAAATTCCGTCATAACATAAATTCTAATATTAATTACCAAATTATTAATTAATAATTACTCTCATATGTAGAATGCTTTCTCTAGGTAGATTAGTGGATTCTCTCATCACCAATTTGGTTTCGGTAGGCATACAAATGATTTGTAGTCCACTTTCAACTCTTGATCTCGTTCTTAGAATGTTATTATCACCCTAGGAAAGGCAATGGTAAGACATCATCGACTCATTTAGTCCACACAGAAAACATTGTTCTGTGTTAATTTCACGCTTATATGTCTTACACTCGGAGTGGAATTATTGACGTTTTCAGTGATTTGAACAAAATTGAACGTTGCTTTAAGAAATATAATTGGGTTACAAATTTCGTTCTTAAATAACATGAATTAAAAGAAAGGTGGTTAATATCAGTTTTTTCTTTCTGTGAGAAACCTTCGGATCATAGACATTATTCCAAGAACAATCCAAACATCAACTCAATTTCTCGAATGACCGTAGATCCGTTGGTAGAGGACTGGCTTCGGATTTGGAACTACCTGGTTCGATCCCATCGGCTGAAGATCTTGACTGAGGATTTGCCACGGTTTTCCCTGTCACGCCAAACAAATAGCGCGATGGTACCTATAAACTAGTCTCATGGAAACTTCCTAACATCTTCTGTCCCTCTGTATCCCGGGCTGACGCGTGGGTGTTCAAACGGTATTACTACATTATTTAAAAATGTGTTTTATTAATTTTATTTATGGGCAAATTATGGCACAAATTCATCACATGTATGAAAGATTACCTTCCTTTTGCGACTTGGCTGTCTTCGTCAGTGGACAGGGAACGGCCTTAGTACAGATACCAAACTGGCAGTCGCTTTAAAAGACTTAAGTAAGCTCAGTTGGTATGACCAACAGCTGGACTTGAACTTCGTTTTTCTCCGTTGCCGATTTGGGACCTGGATTTTAATCACTGAGGTAAGAGGCTGAGTGTATCGTCATCATGTTCATTAGTATTAAGATAGATTCATATATAATAATTTTATGTACAAGTATAAAATGGTAGATAATGGTATTTGAATTTCTAGCTTCCATAGTCTTACAATATTTCATGGTTTCTTCATATTTCTGAAATGGTTCGGATATATATCGTTAAAAAAACATATCTATGCTTAGTTCTTCAGAAAGCTAAGAGATGACTATCATAGGGACGGTAGCTGGCGGAGTATATCTCAGTGTAAAACAGTCGTGTCGGGCGATGAAATCAAGCAAACTCAGATGACAGCGTAACTGGCAATGAAACAAAATTCAAGTAGATTTCAAATTTAACAACCTTCCTCGCATAGTTGGTTCTGCCAGCAAGGTTGACTTGGACTGGAACCAGGACAGTCCACTAATGTTAATCCAACAAGCGTCTCTAAAGTTTGTTACATAATTTTATCTAGTTTGACAAACGCAAAGCAAGTGATGGCCCATATAAAAAAAATACTGTTTAAATAGTTTAAAAGCATTTAATTGACTGACTTAACCGTGATACAAGGTAGCATATTATCTGGGTATTTAGCTGCAGAAAAGACATAACTTTTTTATACTCTTCGCCTACGTTATTTCATTCCCATTTGATTTCTGGATGCCTATCTCACACCCTCCACTGAACCTCGTCAAAAATGAAACCAATAAATCTGTTTACGTAACAGATTTAAAATTACGTAGGTATTAAAAAGGATCTGCGTTCGACGACTGCTTATATCCTTTATGTACCCACAAATATAATTACAAAATTCTCATATCAGAATGGATAAAATTTGAAAAAATGAATTTATAAGCTAGGTTGGTAACACTCATAACCGGCATGCTTGGGGACGGAGACACATATAGCATGCTTCTATTGTGTCGAACAATGTTTAAGCAAAGTTTGGTTGCAGCTACGTCTAACGTAATTCAAGCAATTAGGTAATATGGATTTTATAGAAAATAGGTTGCCAACTCTAACAATTGGGTAAATAGGGACGAGGACATCCTAGTAATGTCTGTTTCAAGCTTGATTCGGATATATCTAACGGAATGTAAGATTCCCCCAAAATCAATTTGCGGCAAGTTGATATCTCAAATAATTTATTTTCCGAAACGATTTTCAAATTACGTTGTTGCATAACAAACATGGTAAATTGCATATATATCAACGAACGATTCTGGTGCTTCTTATCAGTAAAAGAGCATGTCGTTGCCAGGTTTGATTCTAGTGATTACGTTTATCATCTGTACTTAAACTGCAAGTGGTCTTTTTCGTGCATATTTCCACTCACAATCAGTATAGAGAATGATTGGGAGTACCCTACTTCACTTGGCAGTTCCCTTGGTACAGTTTAGAATGCATTTTTGGGTAAAGAATGTTTGACGTCTTTGAGGATACCTTGAGTACGCAGTACTGTTAATGACACTGCTCAAGGTGTTCAAGTGCCTTATGTTTATTGGGAAAGAGAAAATTAATTTTCATCAGCGAAAGTGTAGTAAGAGCAACAGTTGTATTGTTATCAGCATTTCATTGTGTACCCTACAATATTATCTTCTGGAACTGCTGGTAATTTATTTATACACACATACTCCATCGAACTTTTATCTACAATAATTTCGTATTTTCATTTTTACGACTGGCAAACCATTTCATGTTAAACACATTTAATCAACAAGGTGAAAAATAAAGTTTTAATTTGAAAGGTTTAAACATTAAAACCGATTATGATAATTACTTCAAAGAAAACTGCATATCATCTTATCCTGCCGATCTTGAAACCTGGGCTGTGCACCTTGATTAAAAAGGAACAATCATTTTCAAACCTATTTACTTTCCATTAAAATATCACTAATTAATACCAGAAATTGGGTTACAGATTTAACTCTTCTGCATATTTATTCTTACACGGTTCCTTAGTTTCCACCACATTCGAAAAATGAAGAAAATCGGACATCGTAACTTTTAAATGAACTAAGCAAATGTTCAATTATATTCTAGGACTTCACATGCAAGAAAGTGCTATTCATAATAACGAACTTCAATTAAAAAAGTTAGCAACGTTTTAAATGAAAGGAAGTTCAGTAGTGTTCAGATACAAAGGTTCATTTCGCGTGTTCTGATTTGCCATAGCAGGACATAAGTGTGTTCAAATCTTGAGTACGGACAACATGATTAAAGGTCTCATAAGTTGTGCTCAATTTCACCACGCGTGTACCGAGGCAGTTTATCGATTCATGTTGTGGACACTTCATTAAATGTATATGTTCTCACACAGAGAAAACGTATCCCTCGTATACATGTTTTTACTTGGGGATACCTGCCATACAATTTTTATTAATATGAGAAAGTAAGAACTGAACCGTCGAAATTTATTCATTCTGGTTCATCCTCACACACCGAAAAATGGTCGCTTTTTACTTTCGAGTTATCTACATGTCGGTCAGCAACGGTACTAAAAAATCAACCAAACAAAGTGCAGGAAAACGTATTTTATATTTATAGTCATACATGAGTTTTTTCAACATCGTGACTTAAGATAATGCAGGCGCTTTTCAATTGTTTAGCTTTGCCCTTTTTTTAAGAATTCACGTCAGTACCTGAAACAAATCAAATAGATAGAGTCTGGTTTTCAGTTAGGACGCAGTAACCTCCCCATACGTCAAAGCGTTTCAGATTTGATTATTATTGCAGGCTCATTGCATTCAGTTAACATTTTCCATGTAAAGATTCGCGCAAGAGCTTCACAACATTTTCATGGACTCCTCCCTAAAATTATGCTATAAACTCTTTTCTGTCGTTTTTTGTTCTCATCATTCGCGATATGCGCAGATGTTTGTGAAAAATATGATTTAATGCAAAATTATCAAAAACGCATCTACAGTCTTCCCTTATCTGTATATTAATATAATTTATATGAATCTTCGTTTACACGAACAGTGGTTACAATCATTTTAATTATTTTATCATCTTTTCTGTCGTTTTTATTTTAACTTCACTGCAGACAGTTTGATTGATTATTTCCTTTAGAGCAGGTAAAGAATGTACGATCTGCTTCTTGATTCATTGTAAATGTTCAATACACGTCGATTTTGTTTTGATTCTCGCATCGTTTTCTTCCGCATTTGACGGAATACGATTATCCAGGCAACCGTAGTTTTATTATTGGTTCGAATTCGAAACTCACATAAGGGCTTTATATAACTATGTACTTGTTCGAAAACTGTCTCTTTCGATGATTTCTTTGAGATAAATGTAGCATTCATAGCAAATCCACTCTAGCATAATGCTTGAAATTGTGCAAGTGTTCAAGAATTTAGGGCCTTAGCGGAAAAGGGTACACACCACATCCGAATGAAACTAACTTTTTCTTAAGACAGACAGCGTGTGTCATCGTCTCAAAATGACTGTCCGCTTTTTGTAACAAAATAAATAGAAATAATCCATTCCGGAGAAGACTAGCTTTGCTCATAGGAAAAGGCAAAAACTAGTGAAAGAAGTTGCTATAAAGAGCTGCGCTTTCATTGACTAATGGAGATCACATGGCTACTATACTTAATTTATTAATCAGAACTTACTTTTTCAGTTTCGGACCGCGTTACGTTTTAGTCGTGTATATAGGAAATCCCGTGGCTTGAACCTGAAGAAGAAATTTTGCCAATTGTTAGCAAATATTAAAATGACAACTTTGGATTCGAAGTCATGTGGCACATCAGTAGCATCAAGAAATGTGCTTGATGCTGATATACGACTATAGGAATGTGCACGCAATTGAACAGATAACACAAAAATTGTGTTTTAAGATATTGAATCCACTCGGTGAATAAGAAGCTGGAAATAGACTTAAGGAAAGCTGGATCGCCTTTGTATATCGCAAAGGATATTCTGTAATAACGTTAGAATTTGGTGCATTTGGACTTAGCCCTTGAGGAAATAACTTACGTTTTACCTAATTCCATTGGAATATATGATTTGATATAATGAAAACCGAAATAACCTTCAAAGAAATTTAATTTAAGAAATATATTGTAAACAATATATGAAGCGCAAATTATATAAAGGTAAAAGAACTAAATGTAATGAATTGAATTCAAAATTTAAAGAAAGAACTATATTTGGAAATGCTAACTCGTGATGCTAGTTTCTCAGTTGCTTCATCATAGTAAATAAATACGTTAGTAATTCAATATTGTTAACTCTGCAATAATTTTAAAAACGCGACACATACTTTACGATTTTCAGTATGCAAACACAATCTTAAGGAAATACAAGGAGGTCACATTTTACTTAAAATAATTATACTCATAAAAGTACGTTGAAGGAAGAAGGGTAATATGCACAGAGTTGAAATACTTTATTTCCTTCTTGCCTTTGCTCTATTTCTTTAGCTGGAATACCGTGAAAAGTGATCTGATATTTGTTTCACTTGATGCATCCGAAAGGACGAAACCTCAGGTCTCCTTGAAATAATGTTCAAATTGAATGCAGTCGATAACTAGATTCACTTAAGTTGTCAGATAAATGTAAGCAAAACTGATTTCGATTGTTCAATACTGTAAGAGATAGAAAGTATACTATTCGAAAAGATAAGACTTTCTACAAATATGAAAATTAAATAAACGTTAATCGCAGAGAGTGCATCTATATTATCTTGAGTCATCTGTGTACTTGGTGATTTTTGGAAGTAATAGTAAAGAAGGAAGTAACACAGAAGCTCCTTTGTACACCAACACATGTAATTTGCTAAAAAATTCACTCTTGAGGTTCAGTCATTACTGGGAGTTCCGCTTTAGTATCTAGATGAAGCAAAAATATATACTAAGGTTTTAACAGCGGTAATGGTGTCATTACAAACCAACATGAGAGAACTGAACGAAGCGTACTTGCGTATTAAAACTAATAAATTATAGACTTATTAGAACACCTATTTCACATATTTTACTTCTCCAACAGAAAAAAATAACGCTAACATCAGGTCCAAAGGAAAATATAACTCTTAAAACTTGAAAACTTACAATGCATTCAGAGCGATAATAAGAAATGTTGTGGTGCCAAATTTACAGGAGCATATCATTCTTTTAAAAAAAATGTTTTGCTCTCATTTAATTATATTTTTTATGATAAAACTTACATGAACCTGCAACATCACTAAATTACATTTTATATAACGAACTACGAATAATTACATAAGTATGAGTTAAAACTGTAAACATATTACTCAATTCTTACAACAGAATCCCTGTCAATTAACTTAAAACTTTAACTTTAGAACAATTAAATTTCGTAATAAAGCATTTTCATTTACGTGAACGAACAAATGAAGGATTCACTAATACTAAAAGTACATAAAAGTGTCAGCAACGATTGATAAAGATTCTAACATATTCTCCTGTTAACGACAAAGTTGCTTGCCCATGTAAATTATAGAAATTTTAAGACCAATTAAACGATTTTTAAACCACAAAATCTGAA
>JAGDQP010005839.1:45093-75754 GCA_022664845.1 Lepisma saccharinum | reverse complement strand
ATGTTTATACATGTATGTGGGTGCTTTGCGTTTATAAGTAACAGTTTATTTTTTCTCTTTTTATTTGTTTAACAGAGAAAACTAACAAATTGTGCTTTCCTTTTCAGAAGAAGAACTCCTAATATTTGCTCTTTTTCCTGAATAGCGAAAACAAAAGCTAACACGGTGATTTCACTAAGTATCAGAGCCCGATTTTTATGAAACTTGGCACACATATAGGGGGAAGCAGTGTATTAACGTGTGTGTATATTCCAGCTTCTATTAAAGCGTCTGTTACGAATTGTAAGCCAGAGAAGAAATGAGGCAATGCAGAATGTGATGCACAGATAAAGCGGACAATGTGTCTATGCTTCATCTAATGTAACAGGTATATCACAAACGGTCAGATATAACCTAAACATGTCTTCAATTAATCTCTATAATGTATTAGTGTGTATTAGAGGCCAACTAGAAGCGGTTGGTGTACAAACGAATGCACGTGGTAGGGCAACAGTTGAATATCAGAAATTGGCAAGCTCGATTGTGCAAATTCTACTTGAATATATCTGCAATAATGTTTCGGACGGGTTTCATATGAAGTAGATGAGTCACTGAAACCTGTGAAGCAGATTTTGTGGCCGTATATGAGGAAGGTGACATCGAAGGCAGTGACGCCGATGACGACGAACGGAACGATAGCGGTTAAACACCACCAGCGAAACATCCAAAGGAGCAGGAAAAATCATTAGATGACAAATTGATCGCTGTCGAATTCTGGCATGACGTAAAGGAAGGTGCACACATGTCATTGTCTACAGTACAAATACGGTATCGGTATGTAGATAGTGCAAAGTAATTGTACAGTAACCTATTATAATGGTCATGAACATTGACACAAATAGTATACTGATCATAATGCTCTTTTATATGTATCAGGTTGTAACGAGTAAATGTGGATGGGTCATTATTTTATATTCTTTCAACAATTGTCTACATGATTCTCAATCTGATACACCTTTTATACATCTAATCGATTTCTTTTCCCGTTTAAATACTTTTTGTGCACCAGTAGAATTACCCCATAGTAGATTTCCATATAATAAATCGATGGTACTTTAGTAGTCATACTAGCACAATCCTGGAACTTCTGCGTGTTGCCAACTCAGACACAAACTTTAAAAATAACTTAGAATTATAACTCGTCCACCACTACAATCCTGGAACTTTTAAGTGCTGGCAAACTCATACATAAACTTTAGAAATTAACGCGGAATTATAACTCATCCAATTGTCTACGGCAGATGTGAAATTTGTGTAATAGCTGTCATTTTACTGTGCGAATATCTTAAATTATAGTAATAATTATTATTTTTGCAGTGGCTGACGATAATAATATGTTAACAAACAATATTCAACATGGTACCAACATTTTTGTCCATACAGTGTATATTCTAGCTCATACAATTTTATATTTTCATTGTTTTTCCTACCCATTCACGATTTAATCAAAGCATTATTCGTACTATTATTTGTTTGATTCAGGTAATCGCCCTTACTTTATGAACACCCTATGCTTGATAATTCATTAAATTTATATTTGTTTATACCCTTAATCAAATCAGACTAGAATGGAATCGATAAATGAAGGGTCCCGGGGAAAATAATTGTAACCCACACTGAGCATATATTGAGATATTACGTTCGGAAAATTCATTCTCCCATGCAGGCTTATGGGACTTCTCATAAAGAAATGGTCACTGTACGGCTATTGTTTGTTTTTGAGCTTTTTCCACAATCAGTAGATAAGAGTGTTACAATTCTATTTCTGTACTCAACTCATTTTTTTCACTGTTTCTTCCCCGGACCATTCAAATGTGAGGGAAGCTATCGACCAGGACGCTGGAAACCTGAATGAAGACGGCCAGCAGTCGGACTCGAATCTGCGTCCCGAGTCCAGTTCCGAGGCCCACAACACGAGTCTGGTTCACATTGATTGTGTATAAGTAAAGCCGCTTGGATCGATAAAACATCTAAAATATGTAAAGCCTTTTCCCCTTTTCCTTCTGAAATTTAAATAAAAAAACTATGTACTCCCTCCCATCTTCCCCTCCAATATTAATTCCTTCAATTAATTAAAAGCAGTAGAATTGGGTTAATCTGCTACGGAAGGGTGGGTAGATCTGAGAAACCTCTTTAACTGCCCCCACCTCATTTCCGCTCTTATTAGTACGTAACCTTTTGATCTCACATGTAATGTCTTATTAAAAATAACCTTTTTGACCCCCGAGTTCTTTTGTCTAATGAGAAGCTAACCTCTGACCTGTTGCATCTGTTGGTGTTCTAACCCTTGCTTTTTTCTGTTTTGTCATCTTAACGAACATCTCGGCAGTGTTCGTGGGAATATCATGAAAGTAAGGCATGATGAATTTAATACGCTAAAACTTGTGCTTCGAATAGGATACATGGATATTCGAAGAGAGATCCTATGAGATTAGGTAAGAATGTATTGGATAATGGTATGGTTTGCATGTGACATTACGGAACTCGGTCACAGTTAAATATTGATAAGGTAGAAGACTACGATTCAAAACTACCACAGGGACGTACGACTGCAACTTCGTACGGAAGATATAAAAACGAATGATTTAATACGGGGTATCAGAGGAGGGATGGGTTAATTAGATAAATATGTAAATATCTATATAAATAAATATATGAATATATAGCTTTATATGCATACATAACGGATACCATTTGCGTAATCGGACGAGATCACGAGACTCGTAACTCATATGTTGTATAGTTTACTGTCCCATAGGTGCAATTAATGGGTACAAGAAGTTTCCTTCCATGCCTTCACACCCGTTTTAAGCAGTAACTAGCCTAATATTGGTATTTTAAAGAAGATTTGTCGTGAAAAGGATAGATTTCCTTATATTTAGCAGGAAAGGACGAAAAGTGACAAATCTTGTTTTTCAAACACATGTTAAGTACTTGGGATACAAATTAGAATGCGAAAAGCAAGTTTGTTAGATCAAAGTTATGTTATTAAGGTGAGTATTTCATTGTTTTCAGGATAAAGGTACTGCATGAAAGCACATGTAGACAATATATAGGGCGAAAAGTGACATTTGAAGTGGCTTGAACATGTAGTATGTAATGCACCAAGAGAGGCGCTTATTCACTATAAGCAGCTAATCTAATGCGCAAAGGACCGAAGATATAACCCTATGTTCTACCTTGTACTAACTGAAGCCTCGGCTATGGGCGTGGGATGAACCGAAATACGATGCTGAAAGGTAAACAATTAGTGCAATAAAATATAATGCAAAGAGATGGTGATAATGAGAAACCCTTCCTGTCTTATTTCTTAGACGGGTTGGAGACATGCATGGTTGAGGACCACTACTAGTCTTATTTCTTAGAGAAGGTAGAAGCCAGAGAATAGTTTGAGGACCACTACCTGTCCTATTTCTTAGACGAGGTAGAGGCCAGAGAATAGGTTGAGAACCACTACCCGTCATATTTTTTAGACGAGGTAGAAGCCAGGAGTGATGTCCGACTTATTTTTTAGACGAGGCAAACAACCAGGAAAGGTTCAGCACCACTACCCGTCTTATTTCTTAGACGAGGCAAACAACCAGGAAAGGTTCAGCACCACTACCCGTCTTATTTCTTAGACGAGGTAGAATCCAGGAAATGGTAGTAGGTAGGTACTAAGAATGAAATACAAAGAGTAATTATGATAAAGCAGGTTAAAAGATAATGACCAATAAAAGATCAGAGAGATTGAGAATGATAATAGGTTTATTAGTGGACAATGTCCAAGAAAACAATACGAAGCAAGAGAACTTGATGTGTTTCGGCCCGTAGACAGAGCAACTCTGAGCTCCGGGCCTGCTGCATCGACTTATATGCACACGGTCGGCGGTCGGAAATCTTCGGTTAGTGACGTAGTACAAACGAAGTTACCCTTTTGCACAATTTCAAATACATCTAATATACACACTTATATATTATTACATTAAGTTATGCTAATTAGAATTTTATAGCGTAAAGGTGCGCACGAAATATCTAAAAGAATTTTATATTTCCACCGTACACATAGGATGTCTAGAGGTTATCCTAATTGATCGAATTTGTATAATACAACTCAACGTCAGTTTTCTTACTAAATTAACAATTCTAACTAACGAACAATTAGGAAAGGGTGAGATACGTTAAAGGTTCAAGTAGAAACTAGTCTTTGAATTGTAATTTCATGAATATGTAACGTGAAAAGAAAGATTTGATATAAACATTGTACTAGTAAGAGGTTGAATGCATGGATTTCACAGGGAAAGTGCTCCTTGGAACCAACCACATTTACACATTATATGAGGCGAAAAGTAACAAATGGAGTTGTACAAACATATGTTAAGTACTTCGGATACGTATTGAATCGTGAAAAGTAATGATGTTAGATCAAAGTTGTGCTTGTATGGAAAGTATGTCACTGTTTGTTACCAGGAAAAGACTGCAGGGACGCTTATGAAGGTAATAAGTATAGACAGAAACTAGTAAAAAATCTAAGTCAAACAAGCGCATCTTTAGTTCCTTGGATACATATTGGAACACGAAAAGAAATGTTGTTAGATCAAAATTGTGGTTGTATAGAAAGTATTTAAATGTTTTAGCAGAAATGGACTGATTAGAAACACATGTACACAATATATAGGAGCAAAAGTGACGTTTAAAGTACACTGAATATGTATTTGAAGTAAAAAGTAGTATGTTCATGAATATGTAAGGCGAAAAGAAGTGAACTGACATCAAATTTGTGCTTAGAAGAGCATATCCATGGATTTTACCGTGAAACGGTTATAGGAATCACACATATTCATAATATAAGGAGAAATCTGACCAATTGTTGTCTATAAGAATACTTGTTGTTGTATTTCGCTCCCTGTAATTTCACTCTAGGTCCTGTTTATATGACATTGAATGAGAAATCAGTATTGCTTCACCTTACCCGACAGTCGTTCGGTAGAAAATCCATTGTTAAAATGCTTTAGTTCGTTCTATTTATTATTAAAGGGATATCGAAAAGGGTTTAATTTATCTACAACCTTGGCTTACGGTATTTATTTACTATATGCACTCGCCTTTTAGTGACGGAGAGAAGACACGTAAAAAGAAACAGTGTTAAGTTTGGACTTGAAGGAGGTGTGTAACTACATTTTTATGTACCGGAAGCTTGGTTTTATTTAGGTACTCTTCTCCATTGTTAGAATGTAGAACCGACTTGCGTTTGACTATTTCTCTAGCAGTAGGACCAATATATTTTCCACGCGTTATTAACAGATATATCCTAAACCTTCTACCTTGTTACCTACACCGTTCTAGTTAACATTGGCTCAGACCAGATGGGATGCTTCGCACATCTCGGAAGCTCGAAAGAAACGGGAGGCCCTCGAGAAAACACGTAGATACGCTGACTATTTAGCACAAGGTTTAATTTGGCCATCAACAGACATGAAGGCTTCTGAGAAAACACGGACTACATCTATTTGTAAGTATTACCGGATCGTTTGTATTTTTTCAGTTGAGAGAGAGGAAGAGGTCAGTTGAAAATGCCACACAGCCCTCTTCGAGGTAACTCAAGACTCCCGTCCTTGTTGCGTCATCCGTTACACTTTATGATGACTGCACCTTTCATTGTTGAGGCATCAAGGCTTGCATACAGCAAAAGGTTTCGATTTTACATACATAAGGAGTCGAAGTGTATAATCCATCTCACATTCTAGAGCTGAACTTGACCACTGAAAACCCATGTAATGTTAGGTTGCATACTACACATGATATGGTTTGAATAAGGAGTACTGAACTGAAAGTCTACCATCCCTCTTACCTATACACCTCCTGTAATACACTCCTGTCATATTGGGTGGTATAAAAATTAGTGTGAATTACTAGTATTAAGAGAAAGCATATAGGAATGTTAACGCTTCCTTTAAACAAAGCTCGCGTTCAAATCATGTCATGTAGGGTTGTATAGGTTATGTAGAGAAAGATACAGCTCTGCACTAGGTAATGACGTCATTTTTCATCTTGTATGTTGTATTGCAATAATCTAATCAGATTATTGCAATACAACGTGTAAACTGGAAAATGACGAATTTAATAAATTGATTTAATAGATTGATTGACGAATTTAGTAAATTGTGTAGAGAATTGAATTTTAACTTAGTGCGCCTCAGATGAAACAGGAACAAGGAACAACGTCTACCTGCGACAGTACTTTTGCAGACGTAAGTGTTAAATGTGTGCTAGCAAGTATTGAACAATGGAAGGCTTACGTTAGAATAATTTGTGAACAATCCTCTTGGGATATTTATTTTGAATCCGACCATGAGTGCGTAGTGTTAACCAAGAAAATGATTGTACTACGTATGGTGGATCTATTAACAGCTCCATATGTTTGTGAGCAAATATATCGATCATTTACTGAAACCCACACTGATTTTATCCAAGTGTTGCATAAATTTCCCACAACCTATAAGAAGATGGTAACTTACTCTAAATCTAAAGATTGAATACGATTATCTTGTGGACTTGGACTTGTAATAATAAAGATTGTCATTCTTTGTAATTGTAAATATACACTGACATTTTTGTTCGTATAGAAATAAATCAACCGATGCTGTAGTAACAAGAAACTTTTATTGTGCGTTTTTTTATGAATACAATTGCACAATGACATTACAAATGCGTTTTTCATGAATACAGTTGTACAAACAATGACATTGCAAACAAAAAACTTTTCTTAACATGGAAGGTGGGAAAAATAAAAAACTGATTCACAAATTGCAGAAAAGTAAAATGTAATCCACAACCCTGTACTTTTACAAAAGTGTTTGGGGTTTTTACTTTTACGAATGCGTTTTCCGTTTTACTTAGAAGTTTTCAGCTTTTGTTTTTACAAAAAAGTTTTTCAGTTTTTGTCATCATCTACAACACACGCACACACACAACCATAGTTATTATACTAAGCTCAAATAGTCATGCTAGCAAAATACAGGAAATTTTGTATACCCCATCGTGGTGTAAGTCTAGGATACATAACGTTACATGGGCAAAGAAATAAGGCACCCTTTTAGGTGTAATACCGGAATGCATATTCATCCGGGGGTTAAATTCTGAGTGTTGTGCTATTATGACTACATGAGCTAAGTATAATGATTATGTGCCTGTGTGTGTGTTGTAGGTGATTTCACAGGAGCTGAGACATGGAAGTTTAACGGAAAGTTAGTCTGGACTTGTCGAGAAGAGTTAGTTGGTTGTTTTCCCGTATAGGTTTTAAAGATATGCTGGAAAATGTTTGAAAGACGGTATTAACACATGATGTTGGAGTTGTCAATTAAATTATACATAAAGTTCATGCTATTGTACATTCGTTCTGCGCTGGCTAACTT
The DNA here is from genome assembly GCA_022664845.1 of Lepisma saccharinum. Lineage (NCBI taxonomy): Eukaryota > Metazoa > Arthropoda > Insecta > Zygentoma > Lepismatidae > Lepisma > Lepisma saccharinum. Next base: position 68,321 of record JAGDQP010005839.1, on the reverse strand, counting down.
CCTCATGATATGATTATAGGATAGTCTTCGTTCGCGTCCGCGCTTCTGATATATCCACTAGTCAATACTTTAATATTTTTATTTGTACTTGGCTCTTAAATTGCAAAGATCTGCTTTCACTTTTGTGAGAATCTTTAGTAGTGTTGCTGCTCTGTATTGTGTTTGAACCTGTTGGTGTACGTTGCTAGTGCTCCTTTTTGCTGAATCTGACTTTGGCTATTCCAACTTCGTGCAAAGCAAGCCTTGTGTGTATAAACAGTATGATTTTCTTGTGTCTAGTGTTCTTGTTAGTGGTCAGTTGATGTTGAAGCCATAGATAATCAAATTGATCTTTTACTTATTCTTCAGGAAATTCAGGGCTATGATGATCCTCGAGCCGTACTTGAATGAAATAACTAGTTTTGTTATTACAAAATGTTGAGATTTCATTCTGAACACACTGATCCTCAACTGTGGCTTCATTACTTACTTTACTATTATTGAAACGATGAAGAAGCTGTTTTACAAAGTAGTGTGAGTGTTCAAGATATTATTGATTATGGGTACTATGGGTTTCTCGGAAGTATGAAAAATAAACAATTGGCTTGCGAGTATTATTGCGAGAATTTTTTTAGAAACGAAGCTATTGGATTCATTCCAAAAGTTGCTGTAAAGTTCTTTGGACTGGATACGTGGGAAGTTATTGAAGTGAATATAGAAGATCATGATGATGATGATGAGTGCAGTGAAGTCGACAGTGATGGTGACATCGCTATAAAGGTTGATGTGGAATAATGGATAAAAGACAATGACATACCTATGATGTATGGTGCTGGAAAAAGTAGTAATTTCGAAATTGTAGATGAACGTGAAAGAAACTATTCAAACTTTGGTTTTCGAGCGGTTTTCGGCTGGTAACATTGACAACTGGTGTGTTTTAAGTTAAGGACACCCAACATTTCTTCTATTGTGTTGAATGATGTTTAATCTACGTTTGGGGCGGATACGGCATGGCATAATTTTTTTCAAAATGATTTTTAAAAAAGTTGGCAACACTGAGAGCCGGGAAATCTCACATATACCAAAGAATATTTGTAATCTAGGGTTTAATTTATGTTGTATTTCTTCTTAATTACCTATATAAAAGTAATTCTTGCTGAAAGGGACGTATTACAAATTGCTGCCCTGAAAAAAACTAAATTTAAAAAATAAGCGAAGGTTCATGTATTTTCCTAAAAATCAAAAGTTTTAGAAGAAAACGAACTATTTTTTTCTATTTACAACACTACTTATCCAGTGTATAAGCAGTTTTCATTTTACGTTCCCGATAACTCAGCTTGCGCTTACCTATTAACTGATTATATATATGTAATTCTTTCCATGTCTATAATTCTTTCCATAACGTTATGCGTTTGAAATACATGAGAATAACAAAGTTTGCGCGTCGATTTAATTTAGTTTTGAAAAATAGGCCTCGGATAAATCTTTATGAACTAAACGTTTTTCATTATCATCAGTTCTCGGGTGCATATGTTTGAGATGGTTCAAACTTTCAATAAAATGATGTGTTTATGAAAGCTTAAAAACGCTAAACATGCTGAAACAATAAGGCATTTTTCAGCTATCCCAGGTAAGCCATTGGCGGATACTTCTATTCCTTCGAATAAAAACCCTTTTAATTACTACATCAGTTGTACCTTGTTTTGGGTGATACTTATGTGTCAAGTCTTCAGAAATTGAAGATTCTGTGCGGTTCTGTTTTTTGCGCTTCAGATGACGTAAGTACCATTTCGTCTTTTTTCTAATATTAAGTTTCAACACACTTTTTTTAGGTAGACTCAATCTATTATCATAAAACTGTATTTTGAACTAAAGATTTTCTTTGTTGATTATTGAACTCCTGTACAATGTTAGAAGCAACATTTTGATTTGATCAAGTAGAAACTGACAACATATCACTTAATAGCAAAATTTGAAAAGTTAAGATATGTTACATAGCATAAGGAGCAAATAAATCCCATTTTCTGATCACTCAAGTCAATTTAGTTGTCATCATGTATGTGTAAGTTTAAAAGTTTATGTACTTGTTGAGCCTTTACTGTATTATCTCAGAAGTAAGCATTAAATATTAATAGTGAAATGAAAATAGATTTTCGTTAAGTCAGTCTTCATCAGGAAATAAAGATTTTACAATATATTGTAAGGGATATATTGTATCTAGGACCGTATCTGAATTTTATATAGTGGCATGTATATGAACAAAACCGCTTCCAGTTGAACTTTCAATATCGTATGTTGTTATTCCATTGCAACGATTAACAAATACTTGTATAGACAGTATGAAAGACGGAAGATGCATACGTATGAACAATCATACATAACAAGTTGTATGTAACTTGTCAATTATGTAAACTATTGTTGATGTCAGTTGTTTTATTATGTTTATAGCGCAGAAAACTTTCCGGACTGTATGAGTGGGAAAACAGGAGCTTCAAACTGCATGGGCCATCACCTCCCCTGGGAATGTGCTGACCCATGTAGTTGCTTAAGCTCCTCATCTCCCTAAAAGGGAAAACTGGGTTTTATATATACAAGAAGAGGCTCAGTGAAATACACAGAAGAGACACAGAGAATACAGTGACATTCACTAGCCCTACAGTACAGAACACCTCTTCTCTACATTACTTGGAAACAGGCGTATAGTCTCACACATAGTTCTATAAAAATGCCAATAAATTTGCTTCCAGAAATAAAAGCCCAGGTTGATGCATTGTGTCAAGCAGGCGTGCTGCGTCCGGGTATATCAGACTACACATCTCGTGCTGTAATTGTAAGAAAACCATCCGGAAAATTTCGCATATGTCTAGATTTAAGACAGATTAATTCTCATCTGTATAAACCAGCTCTCATACAAGTTAGCATGAAATCAGTGTTGCACAAATTGAGAAAATGCAAATACATGATTAATCTCAATATCAACAATGCGTATTTTTCAGTAAAAGTTGATGAGGATTCCCAGAAGTATTTAGGTGTAAATTTGTCGCCAATAAGATTTTTTTCTTACAAGGACGCCAATGGGTTTGAAAGCGAATGCCGCTTCACTTAGCTTTGTTATGAATAGCCTTACGAAAGATTTAAATTCAAAAATTGTAAGCCATTAAGCTGATGATTTACTCCTTCATGCGGATGTTTTTTACGCTACTGGCAACCCTGAAACAGCTTTTCTAAAGAAATTCGAGAAATTGGTATTCGTTTATCAATACCCAAAGCAAATTTTTTCTTTTCAAGATTATCTGTCTTTGATTATGAGGTTGACAAGCACGGAATCAGGAGTTCTAAGAAAATTCGTTCAGTTATTCATAACTTTTTACCTCCAAAAGATGTGAAATCACTGCGTAAATACTTGGGTTTGTGCAATTTTGCTAGAACGGAAATACCTAACTATGCCGATTTTGTTTCATCAGTTATAGAATTAACGAAGTTATAAATGGTTACCATTACATCAAGAAAGTTTTTTGGCTCTCAAGAAAGCAATTGTAAATTCGTTAGCTATGATGAATTTTAACCCAAAAGCACCAATTAGGCTGTACAGTGATGCATCTCGCCATTTTCTGGCGCGGGGGTCTTTCAACTTGATCCCGTTAGTAAACAATGGAGAACACTAGGATTTTGCTCACGACATGGTACAGACTCTGAAAAAAAACGTGACACATATGAACGAGAGACCATGTCAGCGGTGTATACGTGTAAGGCGTTTCGCCATATTCTTTTAGGCATTCATTTTGATATGTACACTAATAATTTTGCCTTTAGTAAAGCCCACACAACTGTGGATCCACATTGCAAATTGGCTCGATGGTTCACTTTCCTAGGAGAATACAGTTTCACGCTACATCGCTGCCCGACACACGAAAATTTGATATATATATATATATACGTAACATGGGCCAAGATGACCAACCAGACATGGAAACTGATAACTTACTGGAACTTCCACACAAAATAGCTACTATCAGAGATGAAGAACAACGAGGACAAAGAAGATTTTTGAAGGAAACACAGATAAATACATGGAGTGATGTTACTGAGAATATACAGGCAGAAGAAAAAGAAGATGATGAAACATCACAGTTTGTTGGGGTACTTTTTGAAGATTTGAATATCCACTCTGCACAAGGGCAGTACCCCTTCTTTAAGAAAATTATAGAAACCCTGGAAAATCCAAGTCAGGAAATGGATGGAAAAATTTTGATTGATTCCAAATATTTTAAGATATTTGATGGTATTTTTTATCGTACGCCACCGAAAAACAACGATCAACGTAGTACGAAACAGTTAAGTGTCCCACAAGATTTGAGAGGATCTTGGTTTGAGTCCATACATTGTACTAGAACCGCCAAATCACCTTGGTTACAGGAAAACGTACCTTTCTGCATCTCGAAATTATTACTTTAAGAATATGAAGCATTATTTGTCAGCAAGGTTTCGTCAATGTGCCACATGTTAGAGGAACAAAATAGTTGCACACTTACCTCAAGGTGAACTTTTACACTTAGAAGTACTTCCAGTTTTTTCATCATATCAGTTGGATTCGTCCGGGAGTTATCCCAAGTAATATAACGGCAACAAACATATCCTTTCAGCTATACGTGAAGGTAGTCGTTACCTTATATCTCAAGCTGTACCAGATTTAAGTGCTAAAACAGTATGTGAATTTATTTACAAACAGATAATACTTCGTTTTGGAATTCAGATGACTATAAAGGCTGATAGGCATGTCATTTCGTTGCGCACATTATATAGAGTTATGTAATCTCATGGGAATATATCCATATAAGTGTTTAGCATATCAACACAGTGCAATAGGAATTATAAAGGCTACACACAATCTACTAGAGGTTATGATCAAAACTAGGATGAACGAACAACCAGCCCATAAGACCTTCTATGGGCTATTCTGCTAATTATATAGCATTCGGATTTCAGCCTAGAGATATAGCAGACAGCAAATTTAATATGGTTTGTGAAATTCCAGATAATGTCACTCGCCTGAAGGATATGCAACACATTCGCTAGCTAGTAGTCAAGAACTTGCAACTTGACCACGAAAGACAAAATAAATTTTGTGACAGACGTCACAAGTAACACGAGTACCATCCTAATGACTTAGTTCTAATCTACAATCCGTCCTTCCGAACTGGCAATGCGAAAGCTTTTACTTCACCATTTCAAGGACCTGGAACAATTCTTAAAAAGCTTCACAGCAATGATTATCAAGTTAGAATGAAAGATAAGCGTGGTAACTGGATTGTAGAGGATATTGCAATCTACTGATTGCGTCCTTACTATCATGATGTACATTATTTGGAGAAATATGGTGCTGAACTCACAATAATGGATGAAAGCGAAAAATACAAAACGGAAAGATAAAAATCAGTCTCTGTTTACGTTTCTCTTTCAATTTTTGTCTTCCATTGTTTCTTTGCTCTTTTTTAAACACTACTAGCGACGTCGAGGAATGATTCGAAAGGACAGTCGAGTTATTCTCGACTATAAAGGAATACTAATTTGACCAAAACATTGGAGGAAATCCCATGTTTTTCCTACTTCCCCATCACTTTTGAATCATCTATCGATTTTATTAGAGGCATATTTTTTGTAATTTAAAGAATGTCCTCCTTTATAGAGATATGTCAAATTACATTAAGGTTTTACGTTACGAAAGTAACAAACATAGAACACATCGACTCACTTTCGTTTTGATATATATATATTTAAATATAGTAATGTCATTTACTTCTATACTTTATATATATATATATATATATATATATATAATAATACACAGCCATATTCAATCCACTACTGGATGAGGCCTCTCCCGGAGGGAGGAGGTGGTCTACTGCTCCCACGCTGACCAGACGTGTTGGGAGAGGAGAGCCGAAGCCCTCAACTATGATCGCTACCTTTTTATTCAGATAGCTCCCCAATTGGCCTCACGACGCTGGGTGGACGCCGCACAGGCAACACCATCTGGAGTGCTGAAACGGTCACCCATCCAAACACTGACCAGACCCAGAGCTGCTTGACTTCGGTGATCTTACGGGAACCGTATATATATATACGGTTATATATATATATCAAGGGAAGCTCCAATTTTTTAAAAGATATTTTGCTATGAATAATGATCTCTTTTTCTTTTTATAAATGCATATAGAATACTGTAAATAATGCAAAGATGTTTATCTTAGTTATGTAAGCATTTTTTAAAAAGATGTAATAGGTTGAGTTCTTAGTTTATAAACAGGGACTCACGTTCCGGAATAAGTAGTGTCAAGGTAAAATTATGCTAATTTCCTTAAACTTTTTCTGTTAATTAGGTTACACAGTAACACGTTATAGTATAAACACAACCAACGATATGTGTTTCTTACCAGTATATAACGTATACCAGAGTAAAGAAATGAAATACAAGCTTATTACATACTTTAGTAAGTAAAGAATTTTTACAAAGTAAACTTACCTTAATAGAAATGCCAGTGTAGGCACTCTCCCTGAATTCGTGCCGCTAAAATTGGCAGGCACGCCTCAGCATCTACGAAGTTATAAATTTGTTGCCGGAGACGCCGTCCGAACTGGCGCATGTACACTCGCAGGTTTTCCCGGTTTAGGTTCTCTTGTTCGAAGTAGTGTTTGACAAGTACCTGGCCGAAAATATTTCGTTTAAAACTTCGTCGCTTTCGAATGAAGCACAAAAGCGTACAATTTCTTCTTCTATCATATAAGTACGTATTTCAGCTTCCCTAGTCGCCATTCTCAATAAATGATATGAACAAAACTTTTTAACAGAGATGCATTATGGTAAATGGTAATTTTAGACTCGTGTAGTGTTTTTTTGCAAGCATACAGTAATTTATAACACGATGTGCTGCGTTAGCATTACTCATAGCAGCTAGTAATATAGAGATTAGATTTAACAAGAGACCTTTGTCATTTATTTTTTAATATAGTATTATTAGGATATATATTGTTATAGCAAAATTCATTGATTTTTTTATTATTTAGAAAAAAGGGATATCATTAATTCAAAAAGCTAAAGTTGGCTTCTTTTTTCTAGAGGGAAAAGAATAATATGGAGTACGTATTTCTAATAGCAGTCTCTATACAAGCCTTAGCTTTTTCCACGACTCTAAGTCCATGAAATAATCCTACCACAGATTGGAGCAACTCTGACTAACAAAGGTCTGGCAGTGAATTCACATACAGATGTATATATATAGCGGTTCGTTCTAACCTGAATTTACAAACAACTTACCCATCCAAGGAGAATTGTGTTGCTTGGAGCGAAATTAGGCAGGAAATTGAAAATCTTGAAAATTCATTTTTTCGAAACATCAAAGATACGATTCCTTGTCATTTCAAAATATCAGCCACCTAGACTATTTCTTGTGTGAATAACACACGCACTAAAAGAAACTTTCTTTCCTTCTTACTTGGAATCGGATCGTTTGGCTTGTCATTGACAAACTTATTTCAACAGCGCCGTTTAGCTTCTTCGGTAGAACAGCTCAGACAGCATGAGAATCTACTGACCACAGAAATAAATAATATGAAGGACAGTTTCTCTCAGGGAATTAAAATCGTTAAGAACATAGTTCTCCAAATTAAAAGCACATTCCTGGGGATGCAAACTCACATATTGAAATCATTTTGTGCCTTAGCCCAGGAAACGCGTAAACTTTCGGCACTATATGAGCATTATTTGGCCCAAAGTGAGATCAAACAATTCATCTCCCGTATTTCAACCAATAAACCCTCACCACAAATTCTGGCAGAAGACCTAGCTTTGAAACTTGTTTCAGAATACACAAGCATGACTTAGACCTATTGTACACAGTTTCGAAAACATTTTTGGTTTCTTTTAATTTCCAGACTAAAAACGTTGATTTGTTAATGCAAGTACCTTTGATCAAAACTTCATCAATGTCTACGCTTCTTGAAGTTGTTAATTTGGGATTTTTATACCACAAGGTACAAACAACATTTTCACTCCCTCGTTTAGTTTTTACATCAGGTAATGAATTCCTAGAAATTGAACAATTTTGTTCATTTGAAAATTTCTTATATGTTTGTAAGTCACACAGTTTCAGAAATTCACAAAAAGCTAATTGTATAACGGAATTGGTGTATAACCATACATTTTCTTCATGTCAACTCCAAACTTTTGATTCTAATGCCAAATACACATACACAGATGCTGGTCTATTACTTTCTTTATTAGTGCCTTTTCATAGAACTTTCAATTCTGAAATTGGCATTTCACATAGTAAGCCTATGAAAATACCAATAATGCTTCGCTCTTTTTCCACTACAATGAATTTGACCATATAATTTTCAAGGGTATGATTTTACCTTCGAAACAGCAACCCATCATTTAATGTTAAACAACACAGAATTACTCCCTACACTCGTAGAAAATTCGACTATTCGTAAATTGGATAAACTAACAGCGCAATTAAATTCCATAAAAATTCGGAGCAAACGAATCCAACCCTTAGAATTTGATTTATCATATACAAATATTCGTATAATTATAATAGTAGTGGTATTATTTTTGATGATAGCTGTAGCTTTAGGATACATATTTTGTGCTATATCAAAAGAATTGAAACTTTAGAAAACGCCAGGCACTAAGTTTTTTTTATATATATTCTCTATTTTCAGAGAACGATGATAAAAATTGCTTTGCTAATCCTGGCGATAGGTCTGATCTGTCTGATACTAATTATCCTAGCTTATATTTTTACAAGGCTTTGTAAATTTAAACAGCCTAGATATGGTATTGAAGGACGATCTCAAATTGAACATGCAGCTTTTAATCTAAGTTCTATCTCTACTCCTGTTACTTCCTTTTCGGAACACCATATTTATGATGTCCCTCCCCTTTCTCTTACTGATCAGAGACACATATATGAAACTCCTATTTCCTTATTTGACAAACCACAGACTTCATACGTGATTCCCAATTCAACAACAATAATGCCATCTTCTCCACCTCCAGCAATACCGATTCACAAAAAAGACAACCGTATAATCAAAGAACCTCAACCAAAAACTCCTACGAAATCGTATATCTTTTCATTAGAAGATATGTCTTCAAACGAATTCCTATCCTACTTGGTATGAACAAAAACGCCATACTCTCATAAACAACCTCACCCAGCTGGCGAAGAACATCTATTTAATTGTATCATGGACTTCACCATAGCAAGGCACCAGTGCAGGAATATCGTCAACATATTCAGCAGCATTGATCCAGAAGATAACTCCAACAACTTGGTGGAATTAGAAGCATTTCTTACAACCAGGGATACATGACAAACGGAATATGGACTCCTTCAGTGGAGCCACAAATGTATGAAGGCATACAACCAGTGATTTGTTATATATTTTAATATCATCTTTTATTTTTTCTCCCCAGTGTAGCGTGGTGGATATTTTTTTATTATATAAATATACGGCAATATATAAAGCCTTTAAGTGTTTCATAGTGATTAAAGTGCCAGTGTAATAATAGTTTACATTTTTATATACCATATAGATATCGACGGTCATGGTGCTACATCTAAGCAATATGGTGAATGGTGATATGTACGGCTCACGGAATAAGGACGAATTTTACATAAACACTTCGTTTATATATGAAAATTCTTTTTTTGTTGGGGAGCATGTAAGGGATACCGGTCGAACCTAGGACCGTATCTGAATTTTATATAGTGGCATGTATATGAACAAAACCGCTTCCAGTTGAACTTTCAATATCGTATGTTGTTATTCCATTGCAACGATTAACAAATACTTGTATAGACAGTATGAAAGGCGGAAGATGCATACGTATGAACAATCATACATAACAAGTTGTATGTAACTTGTCAATTATGCAAACTATTGTTGATGTCAGTTATTTTATTATGTTTATAGCGCAGAAACCTTTCCGGACTGTATGAGTGGGAAAACAGGAACTTCAAACAGCATGGGCCATCATCACCTCCCCTGGAAACGTGCTGACCCACGTAGCTCCTCATGTCCCTAAAAGGGAAAACTGGATTTTATATATACAAGAAGAGACTCAGTGAAATACACAGAAGAGACATAGAGAGTACAGTGACATTCACTAGCCCTACAGTACAGAACACCTCTTCTCTACATTACTTGGAAACAGGCTGACAAGTTCAGCTCTACATATTGACCAACTATATAATTCGGTGAGTGTTATGGCGCTACATTTACATTCATGACTTCTTCATAATGAAACTAAAACCATTTCTGAAATCTATTTCTTACTTTTATTATTAGCTACATCCTTACATTCCCAGTGCCTTGTGCTAAGATGCACAGAACGATACGATATTCAGGGTGGACAAAAATTCATTGTTAAAACTCCAGGAACGAAATATTTTTTTATCAAAATTATGAAAAAAGATGTCTTTGTAATTTGCCAAATTCCACTTAGTTTCGGAACTATAGGCTACTGAAAGTGTAGGGAAATGATGTATTGAGCTTTATATTTCCAATACCACTAACAGTAGAACTGATGCGCCATTCTAGCACTAAAGACTTCCAATCTGCCCTATCCAAAAATGTATATTTCGAAATTATGTAATGATTCCCACAATTCTCTAAAGTAAAAGGTAGGCCAAAATGTGCATGAATTAGGGGACTTTCTAGCAGGTAACAATAATTCGTTTGCACCAAGTCGATTTTTCAAACAGATTCCATTTGCCGAAAGATTTTTTTAAATGCGTTGCTACATACAATTCCAACAGGAGTAAAGATTATATACAATTCTTCGAACTATTGATTAATTTATTATTAATGAGAGAGAATGTCATTGCCAACCCGGATAGCGATGACTAATCATGTAAACAGTGTAGCATACAGTAATAAACAACCGCAGTGGTCAAGTGGTCACAGGCATCAGATCATGAATCACAGTCACGCGTTTGAGTCACTCCTGGGAATAAACTTTGTGAAATTTGAAAGCAAAATGTCTTAATGGAAGCGAGATGGGATAAGGTTCTTGGTTACTAAAATGAGCCATAAATACAAAGTGTGCACCGTTTGTTAAAAGAAAAAGAAATCATCATATAGTAATGTAACATCCTTAATAATGATTATAAAAAGGGAATATAAAGAAATAATAGACGTTTGTGTATTATACGTAAATTCAGTTGGCATAGCGTACACAATATTTCAAATACATTTACGTCTGATCGCCTAGTTGCATTTGTAGTGTTGGATTATACAATCTAAAAATGTTAAGATCTGTCTATTCATCACGCAAGAAAAGTGTTAAACGAGAATGATGAAATGTGGTTTCATCGTAAGTTGAAAGTTCAAGTTTTGAAACTTGAAACAGGAAATTTTGGGGTAATATTTGCGTGATTCCAAAATAAAAGGTTCTAAATAATTTTATTTTTTAAAAGAAATTACCGTGCGTCATTCCATGAAAAGATGAATGCAACATGTCATGATTTCTTATCTCTTTTTTAAAGTACACACTTTGTATTTGTGGGTCATTTTAGTTACCAAAAACCTACCTCATCTCGCTTGCATTAAGCTATTCTGTTTTCAAATTTTACAAAGTAGATGCCCAGCCGGGACTCAAACACGGAACTCTGTGACTCATGACCAGATGCCTGTGACTACTACTTGAACGTTGCGGTCGTCTATTACCCTATACTCTTATAATGTTTACATGATCAATCACTGCCATTCGTGTTGCCAATTACATTCTTTCTCATTGATAACAAATAAGTCAATATGGTTAATTAATTGTAACTCTTACTCCTGTTGGTTATGTAACCAAGCATTTTTTTTAAAATCCTTCGGAAAATAGAATCTGTTTGAGATATCAACTTGATGCAAACGAATTACCTGTTGCAACCTGGTCCAATTCATGCACATTTTAGCCTTCCTTCTACTTCAGAGAATTTCTGGTAATCTCTTGGTTCTTTTGTGGAATCCCTTGCGCAGCAATTGCAGAATTTCGAAATATGCATTTTTGGATGAAACAGATTGGAATTCTTTGACCTTAGCTTGCCGCATCAGCTCTACTGTTAATAGAACATTGAAATCTTATTCTAAAAAAACATTTTCCCACGCTTTCGGAAACCTGTAACTCCGCCGACTCTAAGTTGAATTCGACAAGTTACATACATACCTTTCTGCCTTATTTTCGCTCCTTAGGTTTTGACAAGTAATTCTTGTCCACCCTGTATAAATAAGTAATTAGCTTGAAAATCGCAATGTTATTACAGGTATATAAATATAATTTGTTCAAACTAATTGTATTCTATATTCTTCAGAATACAAGCTAAGATTTCTCTTCAAGTTTTCTCTTGATTCTGACAATTCGAGACAATAAAATTTAAAAAGATAGAAGTACTTAAATGAACAAATATACAAAAAGTCATCTTCATCTAATTAAATAGATAAAATTTTACACAAATAATAATTGTAATAATTATATACGTCAAAGATCCGAGATTATCATGTTTTACCCAGGCACATTGTATGCTAACCTAAAGTTTCTTAAATAACCGTGCAATGTCAGCGAATAATATGGAAAATAACCTTACAAGCGGTTAGCAAGCAGATGTTCAGTAAATTAATGGAATAAACTTAAAAACTTTAACGTTCTAGAAAAGTATATCTTGTTATATAAACTGGCTAATATGCGTGCAGAGAAAATGTCAAAATTTGTCTAATTGGTGGTATCAAGTAATCAAAATTAAGGAAACTTAGTAATATAAATTGAAGACTTGAAGTAAATAAGGCACTAACAAGGGAAGTATTGCCATTTTTTAAAATATTTTTTTAAAAGACTTCGTATATATTATGGTCGTCCACAAATTTGGATGCTTTGTTTGGTCAATTCAATAATTTACCTTTTCCGAAACTAGAAACACTTCTTTTGAACTATCTACAAACTTAGATGGTAGCGTGCCAAACCTTTTCAATGTTAGTTGGTTTGAACCTAAATTAATGTTAGCTCCGTGAGGAACAAGTGTCATTTCCTAATAGCATTGCATGAGAAATAAGGTTATCTAGGATCCGAAACGTATGATGAAACGTATTTCCTTCCATATGGTATTTTGCACAGGCTCCTTGCGGTACCTCGTACGTCTTGTGTTATGCCACATAATTGTGTGTTTGAATATATGATATTCGCATTTGTGCGTAAGATGCTCCAACCTATAAGATTAATTTGAGAGCCTGTATTAACAATAGCATGGTGTGCCATACCATTTGCCATTACTTTGATATACGCCTTTTCATTTCCAATTTCCAACAGGCATTTAATAATTTTATATTTTGCTGTAGATGTGTCCTTGCCAGTTACAGCTTTGCTTAGTTTAAACATTGCACTACCAGTTGAAGGCAAGCGTTTTTAGTATGGTTCGCAAGGCCACAATTTTACAATGGGTTGTTACTCTGGATCTAGGTCTGTTTTGCTGCACATGATCACTCGGAAATTGAATAGCTCGTACCGTTTGTATTTGTGGATTTTGTTAGTAAGGTTGTGAATGAAAATTCTATTGTATCGGCTAGTGCTGATGACTGGGTAACTGTGGTTGATAATACTGTTGGTAATTTAGGTCATATCCTATATCATTGTATCCACCTCGTCGATATCGTGGATTTGCTAAACCTCTACCACGGTCACGTGCGTTTCTGCGACAATTGCCTTCGCGAAAATTACATCCGGGAAAGTTATTTCTGTTGTTTTGTGATCCGCCTCGATTGTTACTACTATAGTTATTTTCATAACTATTATTGTAGCCACTTGTCTTACCTCGGTTTTGATTTTTACCTCTATTACCACGAAAATTCTCTCTTTGATGATTTTCACCTTGCATGTCTATGTTTTGTTTGTTGCCATACTGATTACTTTTATTTGTATCATTAAATTTTGGAGGATTGTTACGAACCAGAAGAGGGGTCTATTTTTTCTAATTGCTTCGAAATTTCGTCTGTCGGGTCATATTTTGCATTTTCATTTTTATTTGAAACCTTACGTGATGCCTTGTTTTAATTTTTATTCTTTTTGCGAAGCTGCATTTCATTTTTCCGTTTTTTGTACTTTGAAACTTCGTCCGATGAAGATCCAGAGTCGGAAAATGCTGATTCCGCTGCTCTGGAATCCTTGGAGGATTCCTGTGACTCAAGGTCAGACTTTCGCTGTGAACAATCTGCTGCGTTTCCCTTTAACAAGTTCTTTTAATGTGAGCTTCGGTTTATTGTACCCTTTCAATCAAGTTCCGTAGACCGGCGCCCGCTTTCTCTCTTTTATAAGGTCCTGCCATAAACGCAGTTTTTCCTCAAACACGACAGAAGCTCGCGACCTCCAGAATGTGACGTCACGCAGATGCAAGAGCATTCATTTCATTTCATTTCATTTATTCTTATTTTGAATGGCGGAGTTAAGGCATAACCTTTTCTTCCACTCAACCATTTAAACATTCTACATAAAATTTATATTATATAAATAATTAAACACTACAAAATGTATAATTAAACACTACAAAACAAACAAAAAAATTGACACTACAAATCATACAATATCAACTACAATTAAAAGTGAAGAAATATATAATATTACAATCATAATGTGATTACTAAAAGAGAGAAAAATACTAACTAGAGAGTAAATAATAACAATAATAAAAATAATGATGATATATAATATAGTTTCGTGTTGATCTGTACACTCGTGTATCTAGTGAGTCAGAGGAAATTGTGACTGGGATAAAAAGCAATTAAGTTTACGTCTAAATGTTAATAGAGAACCTGAGTCCCTGATGTGTGCAGGGATTTCGTTCCAAGCTCTAGTAGTATACACAGTGAAAGATTTTGAGTAGTACTCTGATTTATGATTTGGCACTGAGAGTACCGTGTTCTCTTTAGAGCGGGTGTTTAAAGAATGAGTGTCACTGAGAAATTTGAACCTGGATGACAAGTATGACGGTTTTTTCGTTGTGACTAATTTATAAAGTAAATTTAGAGCATGTTGACGGCGTCTCGTGCGAAGATCAAACCAACCGAATTTATTATAATAGTGTGATAAATGGTCGAAGTACTTTGCGTTAAAGACGAAGCGGACACAGGCATTCTGGAATGCGTTGTAAGCGTTTTGCTAGGTCCTCAGTAAGGTCCATGTAAGCAGCATCACAGTAATCCACTTGTGATATTACAAGGGATTGCACTAAAGTGGCTTTGATGGATTCGGAAAGAAAATTTTTTAAGCGGCGAAGAGAATGTAATGCGCCATACGTTTTTCTGCAAAGGTTGTTTACATGTTCTGCCCAGGTTAAGTGTTTGTTTATATATAGACCAAGGTCGTTTACGCTTTCACTTAAGGGAAGCATCCCTTCTGTTTGACAATTTCTCGCTGCGTCTTGAAAAGCGAACGGAAACATTGTAACATGAAGCACAGGGAAGTCTACAAAATACTGGATTAGAGAACATTTTTTTATAAGAAAGGAAAGAAATTAAAACTTACTGTCTAATGAAGCCCACTGGTGGATGCATTGCTCTGAAGTCACTGCTTTTTCTTAAGGATGCTTCTTCGTTTGACGTCGTGTGTCTTCCTGTTGATATCACTAATTCGAAAAAACGTCCTTGCCTTACTGAACAATTTCAGTATTCTTAGATCTTCTTCTCTGGGAACGTTTCTTTTAGCAGATGAAATAAACCTGTTATTATGTTTCTCCTGCGACACACAGGAGGACCGTGGATTTCTCGAAGTATTAGTTCACACTTCTTTATCGTTTCCGACCACCCAGGAGATGGAGAATGAAGACTACCTCTTGACAGCGTCTCTATCCATCCAGATGTGCAAGGTTCATGAACTTCATTGCTGTATTTTTTTAACTCTATTTTGAATATAACCTGCGACGTATTTCAGAGCTTCTACTTCTCCGTGTCCAAAATCTATGTTGGCGAAATCAATAGGATCAATTTTGAAAGGTTTTTCCTCGATGTTCTTTAGAGTTGGTTTATTATAGTTGTTCATAAGTCCATTAAACAATGCCTGTGTGACAATAGTTTCTTTTGTCTCCTCAACAGAAGAACCAGCAGGGTGAGGCAGATGGCATCCTAAAAGCGTAAGTCGAAGCCTATGCTTTACTTCTACGGGGAGAGGGTTATTATAGAAATTACCCAAACCTCGTAGTTGTGAGAAAACGTTTTCTAGAGCGTCTTGATTTAATCTTCTTGTCAAAATATATGAAATATCGTTAGACTTCACTTCATTAAAAAGCCCTTCTAAACTGCGAATTGAAACTAAAAAAACCTTGTTGGAAAGGCAGTAAGGTGGTTTTACCTTCAACTCGCAGGTTCAAAATTGCATTTCCCATATCCTCTAAAACATTCTTCTGCTCTTGATAGTTTTTACCATAACCACATTTCAGTTTATTTGGATAATCAGGCATGCTGGAGTACATCACGTCAACAAAATTATTAACAAGATCGAAAAATTCGGATGCTACATCTGCTTCCGGCATAATATATCGTATAGCACTCGCTGTGTAGTGAGAGAAAAGCTGCATAGCCATAGATACCCTCTGTCTATCATTCTATCGCACTGTTATGTGGTCCCATGATAACTTTGGACAAATTTTTAGTTCTGCGCAATCTCTCTTAAGAATTTGTTAGATTATTTCTTTCGAAATTTTGCAATTTTTCCACACAAGACCCCTATCTAAAAAGAGATTCCTTAATAACATTACAAGATACGGCAAATCAGCAAACACCCATATATTTCTTTCGTTCTTGGATTACTAAAACAAGAGTGTTGGGAGTTTATTCCCAAGTCACTCCAAAGCCCTCTATTGCTTCCATCCGAGTCCAATACTCTCGCAACAACAGTATATCCTGCATTTTCACATTCTAACACGATTTCGTTATAATCTTGTCGAAGTTATAATATATCGGCTGCTTCCAGTTAGCTACTAGTCCCCGTATCATCACTAGTTGCAAATTTTTATGAGACCCTATAATAACGCTATCTTCACTATCGTAACACACTCTGCTATTTACATTCATTTCATCAAACATAATTACAGAAAGTTTCTCGGTTTCACGCTTGCTCCTTCATCAAACTAAAGACCTGCGTTAGCAATCCGGGCGAAAAAGATAGCTTGCTTATCCAACGACGAAGCGTAGAAATACTTAGAAGAGGAATCCCGATTTGTGATCGTTGGTAGTTATAGAGTTTTTCGGATAATACGGAAATAATATCATCTTGCCCCCATTTTTTTTTCTTGCCGCTTACAAGTTTCTTAATTTGACCTTCAGTGAAAACTTTACGTAATATTTCTTTCACTTTAGAGTTTACAAGCTGCTGAACGTATTTGGACGCTTGCAGAGATGCTATTTCGTTATGTATATGTTTATGCTTTATTTTATACACACGCAGTTTTGGTTACAAAATGATATATATATTTTGTAAGTCTTGAGTTCCGATTGAAGCTTTTCAATTTGTGCAGAGAGATAATGAATTTGTTGTTCATGCTTAATGTTTCAAATAAACAAATCATTTATTTAAATTAAAATTAAAATTTTTCATAAAAAAAAAAGAAATAAATTCACTCATTCCCACGTAAAAACAGACCAACACGTTCTACCACACTTGTCACCAAACTGCCTACAAGAAAGGGATGCATCTTCGTGACGTCACCGAACACACCCCCTTTTAAGAAACAAGAAGAGGCTGTTTTGGCACGACCTTATAAAAGAGAAAGCGAGCGGCGGTTTACGGACCTTGCCTTTCAATGGTTGTTTTCGTCCCTGTATTTTCAATTTGTTCGATTCCACGCTTACCAAGGCATTCAATAATCCATCAACTGTATCAAAGGTTGGGTACCTATCCTATCCATAAAATACAGGAGTAGACCCGCTCCCAAAATTTTCACTTGGTATTTTTCGATCATAGCTGATGACGTATAAGATACGTAATCTTTTACTGATTCGTGACGTTGCTGTACTCTATCCCGCAAAATCTGACCAGCATCCACCTTTGGACTGGTCCTGGTAAAGGCTTTGATCACTCTTTTTTAACTCGCTATAGTCATAATTGTTCTACTTTCCTTTGTCCACTCGTAACTGTAACCAATTTCTACCTTTTCTGACAAATGTGCTTAATAACATAATCTTGGCCTTTTCGTCGTCCCAACATAACTGTTGCTTGTCATCCTCGTATAAATTTAAAATTCTTCAATATTATCCTTTGTAACAGACTAGATACATTGCCTTGTTATTTTGTATGCTTCTATATCTATGTTTTTTTTAAAATTTCATATTGCTGTATTATGTAAATATGTATGTAAATTTTATGTATATTGCAGGTAAGATCTGGCCAGTTAAAAAAACATTTAGTGTAAGACAATTGTGTGTATTCCTTATATCAGTGTATTTTATGTATGTTTACTCTGCATTATTCATTTAATCATTTTTCCGTCATATTTCTATGTGATCATATAGAGGATTTTCTTTTTTAGTTTAGCAGCAAAAACCGGGAAAATGTTTGGACGATTCTGTATACTAAAGCATCTGGAAACAGAGCTGACTACAGAGGGGAGTTTTTCCTCCAATCAGGGCTCGACTTTTAAATTCTCTGAGCCACTTGCGTAAGCAGTAATTGTTTTCAGCTTGGGTGGCCATCAGCTATAAAAGTCACAGCGGGCCTCGCTGAACCACTGTTTAACCTCGCCAGACCTACTACGCTTTTCTCAGTAACAACAGCAGCAGAAATGATCATCTGGGTAAGACCAAGGGCTATTATTTGTATCTTTTCATTTAAGAGAGCAAATTCCGAAGTACACAGAATACGTCGATTTTCTCTTTCTATATCTATCAAATTAGCCATAATTATGCCACTTTTTACTAATGATGTTTTTCTTATTTTACAGGAGAACTCAAAGAACAAAGACTTTCTGTTTTCTTAGATTAGTAAAATTAGGGACTTGAAATCTGGACCCATCAAAGGGGAAGAAAAGCTTCACGATATCCGCCAGTACTCTCTGTATTAACTCTTACCTCATGGAAGAGGTCGCAACAGCTGTTGCGTAGCAAAATCTGTTTTTCAATGGACAGGCACAGTACGTAAATAAGTACAATGAAGCTTTTGAAATACCGAAATATTACTGTCTGTACGAAAACGCTCGAAACGTTATTAATATTTTACTTTCTTTACGACAGTTTTCAAGGTGACGATTTTTTATATGTATTTGTGTTCCCTAATCTGTGTATCAGAATGTGTGTGTGTATGAGAGAGAGAGAGAGAGAAGTATACCCAGATGTCACGAATTGCAGGAGGACATCCTTTGACGACTTCCCATTTAAAGGTAACTTGTTTTCCTTGTTCTACACGGGAAAGTAACAGTTTGTTTTGCTATGTACGAGGGCTGATCAACAAAGACTGAGACTGACTGTTGTACCGCAATTTCCTTTGTTGCCGAATGCCGGCACGTTTGATAGTTGAAAGAGTTGTGTTTCATGTATAATTTCACTAGGTGGCAGCATTGTCGTATCGGTAGGTTGGGAGTAATCCGCTGTGTTTTAGACACTGCTTCCATTTCGCCTCACAACGTGCTGTGTATATGCATACAATGGAGGTTACACGAGAAGAACAGTATGGAGCAATAAAGTTTTGTTTTCGCTTGAACCATACAGCTTCTGAAACATACGAAAAGCTCAAGCATGCTTACGGTGAAAGTGCATTACCTTGAGCAACAGTGTTTCGGTGGTTCAAAGAATTCAAGGAAGGACGAGTTTAATGCTTTAAGCAAGGTGGACCTGGTGTTTCGGCCTCTGCTGTGACAGAAACAAACATCAATACTGCTGCTGTGATTGTCCGTGAGGATCGAAGGATAACATTACGTAAACTAAGTGAAGTGTTGCGAATTTCATATGGTAGTGTTTTTTCAATAATGCAAGATCACCTCCATATGTCCCGTGTTTGTGCCCGTTAGGTACCACGACTGTTGACTCCGGAACAAAAGGCTGTGCGAGTTGAGACTTCCCGTGAGGTGCTGCGTTCCTTTGGTGAGGGAGGAGATGAGTTTCTTCAGTCAATTATCACTGGAGATGAAATTTGGTTACATCACTACGATCCAGAGGGAAAGCAAGCCAGCACAGTGAGGAAATTACCAGGTTCTCCCACATCAAAAAAGGCGAAAGTTGTTCCATCTGCAGGAAAGGTTATGGTAATCACGTTTTTTGATTGTAGAGGAATGATTTACCAGCATGTAGTTCCCCCTCACACTACTGTTACAGGGGCATACTACACTTCCGTTTTGGCCACACTGAGGAAGCACATTGTGAAGAAGCGACCTGAACTTCATCAAAATGGTTGGAGACTTCATCATGACAACGCACGACTTCACGTCGCACTTCCAGTCATGAAATATTTAGCTAGATTCAACATCACTTGTGTACCACATCCACCTTACAGTCCCGATCTCGCTCCGTGCGATTTTTTTTCTGTTTCCATCTCTGAAGGCAAAGCTCCGTGGTACTCACTTTGAGAACTCTGAAGCAGTGGTGAAGAAGTGTGAGGCGCTTCTGAAGGACATATCAAAAATGGTCTGCATCACGTGTTCCAGGAATGGCAGGAACGTTATAAAAAGTGCATTCACTCAGGAGCGGAGTACTTTGAAAAAGATCATGTGAACATAGAGTTTGAGTAATAAACACATGTGTAAAAAAATCAGTCTCAGTCTTTGTTGATCAGCCCTCGTATTATGTATATTTGCTAGAGCCAACTCCCATTGATTAAAATTTGAATAGATTCATTGAGTCGCATGCAAATGAGTAGAGCATCAGAGCTCGAGGTTGAGTTTTCTTTGAAGTGCAACCGCCTTGTTGATTGGGTTTAAATTAGGCCGTTAATTTACACAGGCGAAGTCTGTGAACGCGTCTTGTGGCCCCATCTCTTTCACTATTGGCTTGATTCATATTTCTTTTTCGCCGCATGTGTGATATATGTTCTGAATGTGACTCCATGAAATTATTAGTTATTTTTTTCTTAATCACAACAAATAGATCTTTAGAGGAAACAGTCATTATATTCAGATTTACTATTATAATAAAAACAAAATTGTCCAATATATATATATATATATATATATATATATATATATATATATATTTGTCTGATTTCTGCTGTATCCTGTCTGCCAAAGGTTCCGGAAGACGTTCTACGTTCTCTCAATTATTGCGTGGTAGTTTGTGTGGCAATTTTTATGAACGTTAGGTTTAAAAGCTATTACATTTATTTCGTAATTCTTTCCCGAAGGGAGAAGTGGTGCATCCGGGCAAATAACTTTTATTTCGTTTTGCTGAAGCGACGCCGATATAGTACCTTTGTATACGAAGCCATGCAATACCTTTCCGGCATTGAACGCTGGAATGCCAAAGCTATGATTATTCACCGATATGTAATTATTGTTGGTTTGGCATTCCGGACGTATTTGTAGTTTTTCGCGTTTCCTGCCTTATGAAATAAAATTTTGGAGGTGATTTCTTTTCTGCTTTTCGTTTTGATTTAGGAGTACAGACCGAAGTAGCTAGATCATATAACGTATCAAGTGAGGATTCTTAACTCGTCAGCTAATTCAGCATGCCGATTTTGCTCTGACAGATCATGATTGTCTTATGAAATATCCCACTTCGCTTTTTATTATTATAACGTTTGCTGACTTTTATACTGCTGAGATAACTTAATACATGTTAAAAAATAAAAACAATTCCCTATAACTAACTTACATCGATAATAACACACCTTCTAATTACTTAGATAGTACACCTGATACAAATACAGTGTAACTCGTTTATAACGAC
Organism: Lepisma saccharinum; assembly: GCA_022664845.1. Lineage (NCBI taxonomy): Eukaryota > Metazoa > Arthropoda > Insecta > Zygentoma > Lepismatidae > Lepisma > Lepisma saccharinum. The sequence continues at coordinate 46,436 of JAGDQP010005839.1, read as the reverse complement.
ATCGGTTATAGCGACACCTCGCCTATAGTGTCATGTTTTCTGTAGTAACGACATTATTCCTCATTAGTGCGTTTGCACACTACGCCGGTGGCCTCAACAGCATTGCCGGTGATGGGCTCGGTTTCAGTGCAATCAAATGCTAGCTTTCAAACCTACCGACATTGCTGTTGCCGGCTTTGCCAGTGCAGTTGGAAAAGCCCCCCGATAATGCCGGCGCTAGCGCCGACACCAACTTTGTCGGCGGCAATGCTTTCTAATGGGTGGATGTAGACTCGGCCTGCAATGCCGACCACCTAATAATTTTCTAGTCTTTTAGTGACAAGGCGCTGTGTATTTTTGTTTCGTTTCTTGTGTTTGGAGTTTTGTTGTTTCATTTTTTTCCATTCAGAATAATGGTTTTTTTTCATAAGTCCCTGTTTTTAAAATAATCATCCTGATTTAGTCCTTTTTGTTTTCATATATGGAAAGGATTTTAGAATCACGATGCAGATTACTTCGCCCAATCCCAATTATAAAATACAATATTTGTTGACAAGCTAAAATAGAATTATTATTAGAGCAATCCCACGAATATGTCATACCCAAGAAAATGTTTCATTAAAACAAAATTAAGTTGTAGGTATTAACAGCATATATGAAGATAAAAAGAGCCTGACATAATGACACGATCATGCAATCTAGTTTAAATTATAATACTTGCCAGGCCGTAAATAAGACCCGAGGCAACTCTGGGAGTGCGGGGGAACTAAACCGGTAGCGAAAGCTACTCAAAGTGGCTGAAAACAGTCGTGTGCTGACCACGTGCCCTCCGCAAAAAGCCGCGTTGCAGGCCTCGGCCCTTCATGGACTGCTGGGTCATAGGGTTTTTCTTGTACATGTAACCCGACATAAACAGTCTGCGAACTGAAATGAAGACAAAAGGCTTCGCCCACAACATTAAGGATCTAAATGTGTAATTCCAACACACACTCACTAGGATACCAGTCTAACAAACCCGTCAACATGGTAATGACGGAAACCACTAATTGAAGGATCAATAAAAATTGAAGACAAATAATACTTGAGTACGTATAAATGTAACTTATTTATTAAGAAATAGCACATCTGAGCGATAATGTATATAAAAATGTATGTAAAATAAGTAAATATTCAAAATGCAATTTAAATAATGCGAGAAAAAAAAATGTTCTTTAAATCCTTACTTTATAACCTTTATAACAACTCCACAGTTGTCTTCTTTAATTGTATATAGTTACATACATACAATAAGCTCTTACCTATAAGAGACATCTGAACGAAATAAAAAAATTATACATTCTCAAAACAGAATTAGGTTGCCTCGT
>JAGDQP010005839.1:15230-40132 GCA_022664845.1 Lepisma saccharinum | reverse complement strand
TCCCCCCCCCCCCCCCCGTCCGTTCCAAAAGTGCATAGAACACATTTAAGGTGACTTTTCTTAATTGGTTGTTCTGCATTAAACTTTTGTTCGTGATATCTGAAATTTTAAAGATGACTGAATTGTTTATCACAATTTGGGCATTGATAAGCAAATGATTTCTGGGTCTTTAAAGGAGGCGCGATTTCGTTTAATTTATTCGGATGTGATTTCGAAACATGACGCCTAAGTGATTTGTTATGGTCATAGTTCTTACCACACTCTGAACATTCATGCTGTTTAATTTCGTTCATTTTGAACGACTTTACTCACACATCAACGCACTATAAATACGAACACAAAAACATAGTTCCACTAAATACGGACAGAAAATAAAGCTCCACTAAATCCACTAAAAACTACAATAAACAACACAACGAACTAAGCAATGAACGACTGTTCTCCCGCTAGAATATAGGAAAAGAAGCCCTCAGCCCGCCAAGCAGTTAACAAGAAAAATAAATCCAAACAACAGTTTCTTCATGCCTAAATGTCGGTGGTATTCAGTCTTGGTTCATTTCAAATGTATTATCAAAATACTGTATAATTAAATATCACAGGGTATAGGATTCTGTTTCATTTAAATAACATTTTTAAAAAACTGCCGCTCCTCCGACGCAAGGAGAGTGTTTGCTCTGCCCCCTCCCTCTTCTTCCCTTCGACGACTACTCACTCGGCAAGCTTCGGTACTTTTCGCGGTCGGTGCCCTAGTTCACGTCGCTGGTTAACGTCAAGTCTCTCCGAAGGAGTCGTTGCAACAGTTGCTAGCGACACCATGCGTCCAACGCGGAAATCAAATCGCCTTCACTGCTTTCCCTTTAACGTGTCAATGAAGTGGCGCGTGCAGCAGTTGCATGTGATCTTCGTATGCACCAATCGCACAAACGAAACTGCACCTTAAGGTGCACATTGAGCTACGTGAAGCAGTATGGGCAGGACAGGACAGGACAGAACGAAAAAAACCGTCCGGCACTGTTATACACGTATATTGGATAGCAGTTTTCTGCTACAGTTTAACGAAGTCATTATAATTAATTACTCTATCAGAAATCAAGGAAAGTGAAACAAAGATGGAAAAAACGCAAGTTTGACAGCACGAGCTAAACGTCTCACACGTTTCCTGTGTCAGATCTACAAGTGTGGGATGAGCCACGTATGGCGCAGTACTGCTCTGCGTCTCAATTCGCTGTGTTCCCCCTCCAAAGGTTGAGTCACAGAACCTGTTCTGTCTGCCTGCGTTACCTGCGCTCGGCCTTACAGTCCAGCTCGTCGAGACGTCTTCGACTCTCCTCGCCGTCAATGATGTACAGTATTTACATCCAGACAGCTGTGTTGCCTACATGGATAGTTCTTGATATATTTCATTTTAACAGAGAACTATTTATATTGCACTAATAGAGAAAGTTATTATCTTCATTTTATTATCTGGCTCGTATTACGCTATTCAAAATTATTCTTGACTCGCGTGTTGAACATGGAAAGACGTGTATAATCGTGGGTGTAATCTTCTACAACATTTCTGGAGATACTCGATTCTAAATCTCTGTGAACAGACTCTCTAGTTTGTCAGTCTCCTATTTTAACAAACTGTTCTTATCTTTATCTTCATCTGCATATTTACACCACGATGTTTATAAATGGGAAATTTTGGGGAAAAGAATTTTTTTTACACGAGATTCAGGATACTGATCCCTATATCACACAGTGTGAAATGGATCCTTTTATTTATCTGAATGTTCCCGCTGTGCGGTTGAATGCTCTTTACGTTCGTTCCTAGCTAAACCCACCTTAACTTTATTACTTCTCAGGGCGTTGTTATGGGTTCGCATTTTAATTCTTGAATACGCCGCAGTAACATAAACTAGCGCGATAAACAAGGTGCCCCAAGTCTGCGAAGCAGTGTGGGCTACCAGGTCTTTACGTAAAACCCGCAGAACCTAGTTTGTTATAGTTAACCCAGAGCTTTTCAGCTACCAGAGCTAGTACAATAAACTATTCTCTAGCTGATAGAATAAATAAAAAATAGGCTAAAGTTCAAGCATTTATTAATTAAAGAGAATTGTCTCTACATGAGGTATCTTCATCGAGCTCTATATGTAACGATACTAGAGTGACTGCGTAGTGTTGAAAGATAGACGCCAAAGCAAATATTTAAACTAGTTTGTCCATTTCCAGTCTAATCCAATGTGGACCAAATTTTCAGTTCTAACGCGGTTTTATACGCTTCTTATCACTGTGTGGCCCGTTTTTTTAATTTAAGTCTTAATTCCTAAGTAATTTATATAATAGTATGCCGTACTCTACATATAATAGAAAATACTACAAATAATATTTACGTTTTTTGCAAGAATTAAGACATTAATAAAAAAAACGGCCACACAGCGATACCAAGAGTAAAAACTGAGCTAGTACCGAAAATTTGGTCCATACTGATTTAGACTGGAAGCGGACAAACGAAATTAAGTGTCCTCTCCGCTCCCTGACTTCATATATTCATGAAATTTTCAATGGCCGCAGTCAGTTCAGTATCGCTTTTAGATAGAGGTCATTGGTGGTCCATTAAGTTGGGCCCCCACCATACCAAATTGTAGAAATAAATAGCCTGCCGTTTTGCACCCAAGTTTCGCGTTTCGCACCGCAATAGTTAAAAAGTTATAAGCACATATATTTTACGGGACTAGAAAATGATAGTCCTCTAGTCAAATTTTAAAAAGGAGAAATAGATTGTGTTGTGGAATCGCACTGCGATAGTTTTACACCACAATATTTATATTGTTCTTTTTTATTTAAAAGAAGAAGGTTCTTTTTTCGTGGAGCGGGACAAGTTAATTGGTGACCCGCCTCATATTATTGTTCAGTGAAAACAAATAGTTTTTAGATTACACTCATTTTAGCTTGCTAATTAACAGTAAAGTATTTTCATAGAGCAACTTCTAAGTTAATTAAATTAACACAACAATAGGCGGTCTTATGAACGCGATTGATTGAAGAGGTTAGTGTCCAGGAAGAGATCCAAGTAAATGTTTGGAAGTTGTTTATTAAGTTTACGAATTGTTATTTTCTCTTACAACTTCCGAATTATGTGTTATCTTTGTAAAATTCTCTCTCAAAAGCATCGCGAAGTAAATAATTATCGTAAGTCAGCAACATCCTAGTGCAGTGATACCCAACTTCGTTTTGCCCATGTGCAACACTAAAATGTAGCACTTCTTCTATGTTTGTGAAAATATATATAGCAAAAGGCCAAAAAAAAAATAAAAAAAAAAAAATAGTTTTTTGGTACTTATAATTCTTAACATGACTTTATGTTATTAGTATGGGTTGCATTCTGTCTTTTCTCAGTTGAGTTCAGTTAACTTCATGTATAGATTAAGAATGAGAAATAAAACCCTCTTGCGACATGATTATGGCAAACAAATGCAACATATGTGGCGGCCCAAAAAGGCAAATGTTGCGGGTGAGATCTGGTCCGCGGGCCGTAGGTTGGGCATCACTGTCCTAGTGTATTAATGTTACATCCAATCTTTCTTGTGGCTGTATACACCCAGTCAAAAAGTTTAAAATTTTGGTGCGTTATATGCTATGACTAAGAGCGAATAACAAATTATAAAATCCTTCCACCATGCTTATCCTGAAATAATAGAACCTCTTTTGTCTTCTCCCAAAGTTGCAAAGATTCAGCACCCCTGGTCCAGGTGGTAACGGTGCTGACCTCGGATTGGTAAAAGGTAGGCACGCGATTTCGAACTCCACGGTTGACCATCCTGACAGGTTTTCCAGGGTTTCCTCGCTTTCATCAGGCGAATGCTGGGGATGGTACCTTAAGTAAGATCCTGGCCGATATATACCCTATCCTCTGCCTAGTTTATAACGCCCAGAGATAGAGATGCTAAAAGGCAATAAATAAATTTTGAAATTCAGAGATGCAACGAGCTTATAAAACTGCTCATTTAAAATCTCTGTCTTGCAATTGAATTAATCCTATGGCTTTTCTTTTGTCTTTTCTACTTCATCTTAAATGAAGAGCAGCCGACCGCGATAGTCGTGTTGTCTCAGACTAAAGGCCAGCGTCTCCAAGGTTTTGGGCGCTCAAATCTCTGCTGGAGCCTGGATGTTTGAGGATTTTAGAGACATCTAGTGGAATCAAGAATCATTAGTTACTAAAATGGCCCAAACTACGAAGTTTACAAAGCTCTTTACAAACCAGAAACAACTTGCAGCAAGTTATTTGAAATCTATTTCAATGCTGAGAAACTTAAGTCTCCCAGTGCGGGAGCCTATAAATTGTAGTGACTTTTTAATTGCGAGACTTTTCTCTTTCTCAATTTTTTGATCAACAATGCGCACTTACCCTTACTGCACTACAGTATGTGTCACTGTCTACTTTGAAATTTTGCAGTAGGGTCTACCATTAACTTGGCTGCCCCAAAATATACCAGCTATTTACTTTTAACCATGGCGCTGCAAAACGAGCACAGGTCAGTACAATAACTTCTTTCCGAAAAATATGGACTCAGGGACCACTAACTTGGGCCCTCAAAATAGAAGAGCTTATAACTTTTTAACTCTTGCGGGGCAAAACGTGAAACTCGGGTGCAAAATGGTGCAAAACGAATGCAATCTGTTGCACTATGTGTAATTGTCTGATTTTTGAAATTTTGCTCTAGGGGGGATACCATTAACTTGGCCTTGCACAAATTTGAGAGCTTATAACTTTTTAACCATTGCGGTGCAAAACGCGAAACGTGGGTGCAAAACGGTACACAACGAGCACAGACCGGTACACTATCTGTTTAAAAAAAATGACTGAGGGGGGCTACCACTAACTTGGGCCCCCAGTAATAAAGGAGCTTATAACTTTTTAACCGTTGCGGTGCAAAACACAAAACTTGGGTGCAAAACGGTGCAGGACGAGTGCAATCTGTTGCACTATGTGTCACTGTCTGATTTTTTAAATTTTGCTCTAAGGGGCTACCATTAACTTGCCCCCCTCAAATACAAGAGCTTATAACTTTTTAACTATTGCGGTGCAAAACGCGAAACTTGGGTGCAAAACGAGTGCAATCTGTTGCACTATGTGGCACTGTCTGAATTTTGAAATGTTGCTGTACGGGTCTACCATTCACTTGGCCCCCTCAGGTAAAAGAGCTTATAACTTTTTAACTATTGCGGTGCAAAACGACAAGCTATCTATTTTCGAAAAATTTGACTGAGGGGGGCTACCATTAAGTTGGCCCCCCAAAATATATGTGCTTATAACTTTGTAACCGTTGCGGTGCAAAACGCGAAACTTGGGTGCAAAACGGCAGGCTATTTATTTCTAAAATTTGGTATGGTGGGGGGGGGGGCAACTTAATGGACCCGGTCATTGGATATCTCTATCTTGCTGAAACCTAACATGGCTTGTTACCTGCATTTACATAATAACTGATTTCGACAAAACTAATTTCAGATCAATACAATAATAAGAGATTAGATTTGATTTACTTAAAACATTTCTTTTAACGTTTTATACACATGTGCCGATATTCCATTATAAAGTAATGAGCAACCATTTGCATTTTTTGTATCGCCGCGTAGTTATACTTCAGAAAGTAGTGACATCTATTGATGACTTGCGAAATGTTCTTTTACATGTTTTAAACTTGATATCTTGCTTAATACAGAAAAAAAATATTTTATAATAATAAATTCATTAATATGCTTTAACATAAAGTAATCTAACGCAACGTAATCAATTACTCAGTTAATGATGAAGTAAGTCATAGCAGGTGGAACATCGCCGAAGATACTCGTCTTAACCGAAGGATTGCCAGTTCGAGACTTGAACCCGCTAAGTAGTCGGTCTATGGCATACCGTAACACAACAAAAATTGAAATTCTCAAGAAATGTTATCTCATCTTGCTATGTATTCGCCATTTTGGTTCCTTGTGACATTTATTACAGAGAACAATATGTTGAGTCACAGAAGATAAAATATGAGTCACAGTGAGCAGAATGTTTATCCCCGAATTTGAACATCACAACACTCTTGTTGCAACACTTGTTACAAGACTGATGAGAAGCCGCGTTTTACAACTTTCCTTTGAGTCAATTTTGCCTTGAAATGTCAACTATTTGGACAATTTTACAGTTTGAGGTTGGAATTGATATTAACGTCCTAAACGACCTGGTGGGCTTCCAAGGAAAACACCTACATTTTTTTTTTGTTAGTAAAGTGGGCTCCGAACCACGCCGTTCAATTGACCCCGGCAGCAGGACGATTTTACCATTAAATGATTGCCTTTTCGACGATTTTCCTTTTAGATGAAATTCTCTTTGGATAATAATCCCGTGATTGTGAAAATAATAATACGTGATGCAAATTTTATTGGACGATATTGCCGATATAGGGATGGACTATTTTCCTGTTGAACGTTTGGACCATCCTCCTTTGGATAGAATTCTCGTTGGAAGATTTCCTTCGGATAATAACTTTTCGGACGAATTTCCGGCACCCCGCAAGAACATATTACTGAAGTGCATCCAATAAGACAATTGGGTAGCTGTTGGTCCCCAATCTTCAGCCCACCTCGCATTTCGCAAAAGGGTCTACCTCATTAATTCAGTTAAGGGTTCTGACTTAGTAGTAGTCAAAAAAGAGAAATATGGTAACAATAACTTATGTAGGCTTATTAAAAATAAATTTAATTTTGTCGTTTAAATTTTCTATTTAGTTTTTGAAACACCTTTCTAAAAAAATAAAAGCAGACAACAAATAAATTTATAAATTTAAATGTAACTGTTTTTCAAGTAGTAACCTTACGTTGATAGTTAACATAGTGAAGTTCATAAACCGATTCCATAGTAATATTGGAGTAAGTTAAAGCTCGTGGAAACGAAGGAGAAGTGGAGTGGACCTTTGAGCGGGTGCGAATGCCCTATCTGTTGGGACACTGAACATGTCATGGTACCTGGAAATAGTGCTTGTGATCTCCTCCGCATTACAGAAGGTAGCGTCCTAACATATGGGCGTTTAAAGCGATTATCCAGTCTGCGTGAGCTCTGCATAGATGTGCGATGTATATTCACAATCTGTGTGTACCATTCGTTCAAGCAGTGAAGTTGATGGCCAGCGTGATCCAGCATTGAACCAGAGCCGACACTACTTTTGGTTCTTACCCTCATGTTCCTTGATTGAATTGACCCTTTTTGTTTTGGTTGTAGCTTGTAGTTGGTTCATTTCAATCTGAGGGCTGATTTCAGCCCCAATTCAGTTTATTTTGGTTAATGATGGTTGGCCTTCGCCCGAGAGGGAGCCCACCAATCTTCCCTTGTTCTTCGTCTTGGTTGTTCTCATTTTGGTTATCCGGGCGCCGGACGACGTGGAGAATTGAAATGTCAATGTGTTTTATATCCTGTACAGTAGTAGAATGCGGAATGTGTGCTCAACAGAGTTTTTCCCGAGTATAAGCAAAGCCTAGCTTCGCTCTAACATCGTGATAAACTAGTGACTCAAGACTTCTTTCATCTTTCCCTTTGATACCGCCTTCAGTGCACTAACAGCAATCCAGTATCGAATTCAAGTCTATGTGGATATCTCTAATTCAGGAACAGGAAAATATAATGTCATAACAAACGGAATGGTAAAATAATAGTCTCTTGGGGAGTGCTCCCATACCGTAGTGATTAGAGAGACAAGTCAGAAGGTCTCAGGTTCGAATCCCGACAGCTGTAGAATTTACAAACTCTGCCTAAAGACTTGGCAAGAAGAGCTTCCTAGAATATAGTAGAAGTAAGTGTATATCACGAAGACAGTGGACAAAGAACACAGTAACAATGGACAAAATTAGTCGAACTTAATCGAACCAATAAAGTTTTTTTGTTTACGTTAGAAGTAACTAGAACTGCAGTGTCGTAACAATGGGCGGTGCAACGCACCGGGACCCCCAAACCTAGGGGGTCCCGCTAAAACTGTTTATTACTCAGTACTGAATACTTATATTCTGTTATTCATTTCTTATGTGTGAGAAATAATCTTTCTGAAATTTGAGATTACTAGCAATTTTAGTAATTCTTTCTGTTTTGGGGGCTTCCCCCCCAATGTCGGAAAGTAAAAATAATTTCGGTTCGGCTTCAAAATCCCGCTCCTGTTTGGCGGTCCACAGAAACGTAGAAAAAAAAAGTTACTAATTCAAGAGAGTTCTTTACGTAGTTCAGAATCAATTACTACATGGATGAAAACAGGAAAACTGAGACAGGGGAAGACAGAACTTGACATGGAGAATACTGAATCAGTTAGCAGAGACGTACATATGGTGAGAGTAGTGAATCTGATTTAGAAGGCACAAGAAACATACAAGAACAACACAAGAAACTTCGCCGAAAAGAGCATGTTCGGAATACACCACATTGGAAGAAAGTGAAACTAATTTGGAAGGTACGTTTAATAATAAATATAGTGAAATGTTTTTAGTCATGGCCGAATATACTGGTATAAATTGAGTAACACGTGATTAAAAGAGACCGCATTTTAAAGGGAAATTTTTAATTCAAAATGGAAAAAAGGGAAATAATTAAAAAACATGAAATCTATGTTATTTTTCTATAGATCTATAAGGTATTTTTAAATGGGAGCATCTTTACGTCACTGTTCATTTTATTGCACAAGGAAAGAGTTACTTATATTATATTTGATTCCATGATACAATTTTCTACATGCTTAAAAGTCAAATTCTGCCTCTTTGTATGTAACATCTCCCTGTATAAAAATACGACCGCTCAAGGTCAACAGAAACCCATGATGAAAACCAGTATTCGAATTAAACTTCCGGATGAGGGGGGATGTTTGTATATTGTCGCCATATATAGGACGGAGAAATAATTATTCAGGCAGGGATGTTATTTCCATGATACGAGCCTGGGATAAATTTTTACGAGAGGAGGATGTGGATTTCCGCCCGTCAATTCGAACACTGATGAAAACTGTTTAGATTTTGAATTCTAGACCACTGCATTTAAGTTTTTCAATGTCCTAATTTTTACATAAACTTTGACTGTTTCTCTTTAAAAAAAAACTGTCTCATTATACAATCTTTTAAAAAAATATTGCAAAAAGAGGACTAATAACAGATATGATGCTGAAAAAAGGAATACAAACCCAAAACGAGGAAGTTAAAACGAAGTAACTTAGTTGGTAAGGTACATTTATCAACTTATTGTTGAATTTTTCGAAATTTCCGAAACGACTACCTTTTAAAATTCTGTGTGTTTAATATTAACTATTACAGAAGTAGAAAAACTATGTTAAATAACAAGAATAACAGGAGTAAAGTTAATTAAAAAGTGTTGGCATTGATATGAGTTTTTAAAAAGAATAAAGAAGTGGAAAACAAATCATACCTGAATAATAAAACCAGTTGAAATGGGAACCTAAAATAGGCTTCCACGTTATCCGTGTTCGATGAACTTTACCAGGCCACAAAGGTACATACAATACCATCGGGTCTCCGTCGAAAACAAACCTCTTCTTTAAAGATTGTTAGAGATCAAATTAATCCTAATAAACAAACTTATGGCCAAAAATGACCTAGAGATATTGAAGTGGATATCACGATTATCTCTTATTCACGTAACCACAAGTTCAACCCCCGTAGTGGCCAATCACAGGACGTGGTTCAGAATCCAACTAAGCAAACAACTGTAGGGTCTCCCTCCAAGCGCATAGACTGTTAAAGATGTCAACAGCAATTAAACAACTACTACTATTAGAAAAATTACTTATAACAACCCAACCACAAATGAAGTGCAAATTGTGTGCAGACACAACAATAGCAACGGAGTATTATTATTATAAATAATAACAATAATCGCAGCACAACAGTCGTACAAAGTATTTTACCAAAAATCAGGCCAAAACAAACACAAACAAAGCTAACTCGTGGTTCTGCATATTTGGGAATTAAACCCAGTAGCAAGAAAATAAATTGAAAATATATTTCAAATATATATTTATAACTAAGGACCACAGGTAAAAGAATACCAACCCAGGGAACAGCTTATATTTGATAGACGATACGCCTCATCAAAAAGGATGTAAATATACACGTATACCCACCAGAGGTAGTGGTTCGCCACATAAATAAGATCCAAACACAGGAACGTTTTGTGGTGGGTTCGAGAGTTTGGGCTTTAAGTTCCGCTTTCAGACTAGATACAAAGAACTGTAGGAGGAGGTAAGGGAGGATGCTGCCTCTCCAGTCATAGGCTACGGAGGTCTTCATTTATTTATTTATTTATTACAGCGTTGAATAACGTGCGGAAAATTTGGATTCTGATCGCAGCTCTAGAAATGGGGAAAGGAGGATATTCCAGGAATGAGAATTAAAAATTTTACTTAATAATTTGAGTTGAAAAATACATTTTGATGACAAAACTAATGCTGATACGGAATTTTACTAGATTAAGTAACTTTTAGAAAATTTGAACTCCTACAATGTAAAAGAAGAACGATGGCGATAAACCATTTTATAAGCGAGATATGATTCATTTCCTGATTAACGTTTTTCGTAACTTTAACAGGGGAAAGGGAGGAAGCTGCCCCCTAGAAATGGGGACTCTTCGGTTTTGGTTTACTAGACCCCTAATGAGTAATTGACCGAAGTTTATAAACTTTATCATCATTAGCAGCGTTGCCACCTTAAGACAAAATCTAAAATTTCCGAATTTTTCAACATTTTTACTTTCTTCTACTATTACAAACAGGGTATAATAGGCACAAATGTTATGTCGTTGGAATTTGTGTTCCATAAGCTTTCCAACGATGTATCACTCAATACCCACTGTTAATTAGGAAGGTGACAGGGTTGCAGTGTAAGACAAATATCTGGCCGGACCGGGACGGAAAGGGGTGGGGTAAAGGGGTAAACTCTCACCCTAGAGAGAGGAACTCTTCGGCTTTAGTTTGCTAGATCCCCAGTGAGTAATTGGCCAAAATTTACAAAATTTATATATTTTTTCTCCTATTTGTCCTTTTTCAGTCTAATTACAATGGACTACTAGTCAGCAGTTCACAAATGGATAGGTGCTTGCCTCATAAGCTAGGAGTCCTGCTTCCGATTTCCGGATCATTCTTACATGTGGTTTCTGCTGCTCCTGTGAAAACCTTTTTTTCTATATCTGCAGCTTTTTTTCTATACCTTTTTTTTTCTATACCGGTCCCTCATCTTGCCCCAAAATCTTTAACATTGCAGCAATAAAAACTTGAGGACGTTTATGAATAATTATCCATTATAATGGATCTATTAATAATAGTATTCCAGTTGGTAAATATATAAATATTTATTGTTCAATATGGAAAATAATATTTTTCTGCAACCGTTTCGTATGATCAGACATCTTTCTTATTTCTATTTAGGTTTACATTCAGCATCAATTAACACTGGTGGGTTTTCCCTCGCAGATTACTTACTCACTCACATCAGAGAAATCTGCATTCATCAGCGCTTGCCTCATTCTGAAGCCTAGCAGCTTTCCCCTGCTTTAATTAAAGATTCTTCCCCGCGTGAATGCAAATTCAACTTTAGTTCGTTTTCACCGTTTTTCAGAAAGAAAAATAAACGAAGGAAACTGGCAACAACGAGTCGTAACCTTGATGTGGGCGTTAAAAACATGTCCATGTAGTATGTGTTTTTCAAACTTTTACTAGCACTTTCTTTAAACACAGAAGAATATATATATTAGCGAACTTTTTCATTTCCTTGTTTAATTGACAGTTCTTGTCTTCCAAATACTGAAAGTTATACAGTATATTGAAATATAAAATACTAGAAACGTATCTTATGTTTGAAGTTTAATGTTCTCAGTTTTCTACTACAGTACTTTCGTAATGGAGAAAAGTTAACCGATTGGTTTGTCTGCCTTTCCGTCTATCAATTTTGTAGGAACAGTATAATTTCGTGACTCGTGAATTTGCGAAAATTTTTACACTAAAGTAATCGTATGACGTAGGTAGTTAACATTTTGTGAAAATGTTATTTTTAACTCACGAATTATTCGCGAATCTGGACATTTCGCTTCCATCCACGAATTCTGAGCATTACTCAAGAAATTATACTATTTTTATTCATTCATTCATGAAAATAATGCCTAAACAATCGAAAAATACAATTCGTCTTCAAAAACCTATCATCAGATTCTCGTAGCACAGAGAGTGTTAGATTGTAGTACACACTGAATGCAGCAAATTTAAGAACATAGTTTCCCATCTAGCGGAATAATACGAACTACATTATCACAAGGCCGTTCATGTATGCGTTTGGCAGTACGCGCGGTGAAAGTGTTTGTGAAATCAAGTCGAACAGGTGAAATATGATGTTACCAAAAATCTCGCTATCGGAAAGAGCAAGACAAAGTTTGAAATGCAGAGTGTGGGAGATTGTTTTTTCAAAGTTTTCCTGTGTGTTGACCAACAATCGAACAAATCGGTACATGACAAATTTGGAGATGTTTTCATTATGTGCCTATGAAAATTCAGCTGAATGATGAAGAAATAAATTCCTTCGTAGTTGTACATGTGTTCATTAAAATTTTGATCCTTATTATTACAAATGTGGAAGAAGTACCGTATATGAAAAACTTGAATAAATAAATATATAATTAGCAGATGATTTTTATTTCAAAATAAATGCACTTTATCTAGGTATTTACACTCAAGAAATGTACCCTTGTATTCACGAAATTTTGCCTCGTACTCACGATTTGTTTTTTAACGTTTTCACTCGCGAAATGTAAACACCTTTATTCACGAAATTCTAATGTCCCTACTAATTTGTAACTTGTTCATTTATTAATCGACGTTCAAATAAAATTTGCAAATTACAAAATTCATATATTGTTCCCTCTCCGCCACTTCCTCTGCCGAAACTAAATGTCAAAGCAAACCAAAGTTACTTTCAAGAGAAAGAATTTTCTTTTGTGATTCGTACAGTTTTTAATAATACCGGAGTCATTCTTTAACACGCTTTTATTAACTTCCTTTCTTGTATGTCTGTTCGGTACATGATTAACTCGCTTTCTTGTCTGTCTGTTCGGTATACATTTTTTAATCGATTTTAAATTCACTTCCCATCATCCGATTTCTTTGAAATTTTGTAAACTTCCTTTGTTTCCTATGACAATACAATATTCAATAGATATACGACAAAATAATCCAGTTAACTGTAATTAATTAATCAAAACAATTCGAAATTATTCTTAAATGCACGATACGCGACAACTATTTAGTGAAATTTGGGTTGTCTATCTCGCAGGAAGCTTGATATTCATCTATTATACATGAAAAATAATTAAAAAATGGATTTAAAAATATATTATTTTTTAAGATATACTAAAAAGTAAAAAAATAATAAATTGAATTAATCCTATGAATCGGAAAATAAAAACTTGGGTGCTCTTACTTACCTTATCATAAAATCATAATATCTAAGAGCACCCACGATTTATTTTCCGATTAACAAGATTAATTCAATTTATTATTTTTACTGTTTAGTCCATCTTAAAAAAGCGTTTTTTTAAAAAAAATCCTTATTTAATTATTTTTTATTTATTTATACAGATATGTACGCTTGCAATTTTCACGTATCTTCTATGTTGAAGTAAGACGAAATAATCAATATGTGCATGATATTCTTGTTTCGAATCCCGTCTGGGGCATGAGTAGAAAAGTAGGTACAATTGTCTAAAGTGCCAACTCTCTATAAATTGATTAGCCTTTCGTTACTTTTAATAAAATATATTAATAAAAACAGGCTAAAATGTGTTAGCAACAATGTATTTTCAGAGAGACGAAACCTATACTGTTCTTGCTTTGATATCGTATGTTTCTGGCACCTGCAGGCATAGAACACCACTATTTGCTGCTTGTAATAATTACTGGATGTCCGTACGACTTACAGCTATCTCAGAAACCCTGAGGACATGATACGACCATATTGTTGACACATTTGCTTATTTACAGTATATATTCCTATTAATTAGGGACATATGCTGTACATTTCTTGTTACTATTGGCCACGGCTTGCGTGTGTTGTTGGGTATCGTAACGTAATTAGCTTTTACTTACTATTTTCCAATCAACAGGCTTGTTCAACATTTAATGCGGTGTTTTGGTATTGGTGATAGCGTGACAATCGTGATATTAAATGCATTTCTGCGTCCTTTAACTAATTTAATGTAATTCCATCTTTATATTAACACACCGTATTCAATTCACTGTACGATCATTTTGTGACGAGAATTCGTATTAGGATTCAGCTTGTCAAATACTTTCTTATTTTTATTTCATGACACTCATTTTCGCGGGGAGAGAATAGATATAGTGTAATGCGCTTATATCATCGCTGGATTGATCTTACATGTTAAATTAGGCTTTTGATGCTGACCTAAACATTTTTGTCCAGTTGCTTTGGTCTTTAAGCTACCGGAAAGGAAAAGAATAAAAATATAGGGAAATCTTTTAATGGATCCTTTAGGTAGATGTCAACTCGAGTTTTTTCTGTAGGATATGACTATCGTTTCTTTCATTTGCAGTTTTTCGTTTTTTTCCTTTTTCTTTGCTGGAAAGGATACAGCGACGTTTCTAATGAAAGAGATCCATTTCTAAGAACAAAATTACATCCGCAGTCAATCACGTGAGAAGAGAAGATGCCAGAGAGAGACTTACACGAGGTACCTGTTTATCCTTTTTTAACCTAGAGTAAGTATTGTCGCGTTCTGTGGGTATACGCGAAAGATACAAGCACAC
Source organism: Lepisma saccharinum (assembly GCA_022664845.1). NCBI lineage: Eukaryota > Metazoa > Arthropoda > Insecta > Zygentoma > Lepismatidae > Lepisma > Lepisma saccharinum. Next base: position 25,310 of record JAGDQP010005839.1, on the reverse strand, counting down.
ACATTGTGTCTGTGTGTATGGATTTTCATATTAAAAAACGGAACATAGAGAAACTCAGGCAGGCATGAATGTAAATCTAATAGAGCTGACGTGCGCGTGACATATTGTGACCCTGGGTCTAAGAAACGGAGATCTAGGACAAAAGCACTGAAAATAATGAATGCAAATCTGTCACAAAGCACTGGAAAAGATGGATGGTCAACGATATATGATCAGGCTGAATGGAAAGTTATGCGAGCCGCTTTCGTCGAAGAAAAGAACCACTTGGAGAGCGAGAGCGAGGGAGAAAAGAGTACGAGAAGTAGATGGTAATTCTCCCACAAAGCGCACCGCATTGAATTGCTTTTACAAATACTTCAAACTTGCTGACAGGTCGCAATTGAGAGGCTTATCGGTGGGTGTCATTCGTTCTGGACTGACAACAGACATTAATTTTCAGGCGCTCTCTAGTGGAAACGTACTTTGAATTGCAAAGACGAATTGAATGAAAAAAATACGATCAGAGAAATAATCTTTTCCTCTTGGTTTTCTTTTCACAAATAGAAACCTTCCCAGAGCTGAGATGAGTTTAAGTAAGTGGGGAAAAAACTACCATTTCACCTTAACGATATTCGAGATATGAGACATCCAGGATTGATTATTTTGACAGAAATATTAAAATTGTACTAGATTGCCGAAACTAGATATATAGGTTCCTTATAACAACCTATGGGTACAATTCAGCTACGCGAAATCCTACTTAAAACCGATGTTATCTTTGATCTATCTCTAATTGTTTCGAGATATGAAGTTTCAAAGTTTCAAATTTTTACAATAAAATCAACATTGACCTAGAGGACTATAACTTGGTATATAGGGTACATATAATAAACTGGTGAGCTATTATAAAGGGGGCAAAATTTTGTTAGTTTTGCACTATTTCTACCCGTTTTCGAGATATAATGGTTCCAAGTAAACATTTTGGGAACAAAATCAATTTTTTTGAAATTTTAAATTTATGTTTCCAAGGATTGCAAAAATGAAAATGTTGCTATGGTGAACCTATTTTTAATGATTGTCGAGATAAGAGGGTTCAAAGTTTCAACATTTGACAAAATTGAACATTGTCCGAGGAGGCTCAAACGCGGTATATAGTTCTTTATAAGAACTTCAGTGTTTGAACCCATTTTCACTGTCAGTGTGCCATTGGTGCATATCATCCGTACTCAATACACTACGAATGACAACCATTGAACACCGCAGCTCTGGGAAATAACTATCGTTGGATAGGAAATGCGGTGTAATAATGGAATCACTTCCTTTACTTATCCACACAGAATTATCAATATTAATGGAGAGAATAATAATAACTAAGATAAAGAAAACAAGTATAATGAAAATAAAAATAATACTGAAATGCAGAAGAGACAGAAAATGAACAAAAGACCAACGACGATGTATCAAAACCTAGGACTGTGCTCAGTATGATGCAACAGTAACGGGACGTCAATATAACTACGTACTAATAATATAGCTTTGGATGAGGTGTCTTGTCCATCAGAGTGACTGATCAGCCATAAAATACGAAGCATCCAAGAACTGCATACAGCATAGTGATGGAAATAAACCTAATCTTTCAATATAGCGCCTAGTTGTAAGTTACGCTGTATCAATCCTTTACAGACCACTACAATGGAGTATGTTAAATTAGTTAGGACCATCGATCGAACACGCTAATGGCAAGTCAACGTGTCATGCTCACAGCCAATAGGTAGGAATGGCTGAAATACACCCCTAAGCAACTCCATAGGCCAGCACGTATACAGAAAGCCGATTGTACACGAAATATACACCTGTTGGATATACGAAACAAATGTCAGAGGCATTAGGTAACTATAGGCAGATTTTCTGTAGAGCGCATAGCACACAGACAGAACAGAATGCACAGAACATCACTGCGTAAAACCATTGTAACACGCGAAATAGACATAATGACAGTCAATAGCAGAATCGACGAGACGGTTGGTATTTGAACATGGTTATTCGATTGATAGGGCATTGATTTGTAAATAACAGGCACAGATGCTTACCTACCTTTAAGAAAGCAATACGGCATAGGAAGATTATAGATTGGGAACTGGACGAGCACGCATCCCGATGATCGTCCTTTTACAGTGATCAGTAAAGAATAGCAATGACAGTTGCACTAGCCAACACATTACCGAACTGTTTGCAACCATAGTTTCAAGTACTAACTACGCCACTTGATGGAGATAAATAACACAGTTCGTTTACTCTACAGCATTACCAACGATCAAGAACGTCATCTATGACTGTAAAGTGGTATAAACACAATTAAAGTAATGAAATACACTAAGTAGACAACATCGCGGTCTATGAATTGTCCACACGCTTTTACACCGATTGTCTCTATTGATTATCTTTACCGTGATGTCATTGGATAGCTATATGGCACGATCGAATTAAAACAGCACTGTTCATTGGCTGACAATTTTTATAAAGCGGATCCGCCGACAGGAATTGAATCCAATGCTGAGTACGATGGCAGTTTATGACTGTTCAGTGTTAAACGTTTGTGAGAATTGCATCTTGCAAGCTATGGATCGATGGAGCTCGACATGGTCTGTGACCTGCATTCATTGCTACGCCGGTAGTCCTCTAGAATGTGATGGGCATGCTTGTAGCAACATTTCAATGGATGATTTAAAAGATGAAGTTTTGGAGACGTTGGCGTTTTTCGATACATATGATATACCCTGTACAACATGATTGTAGAAATGCATCCACATCAAGACATTCAAGTAGAACGCTTTATACGCACATATATACAGATGATAATAGCCAATGACGACGATCTAAAGCAATCTACGATGTGGATGGACAATGGGCCTTGTACATGGAGCCACACTTTTCGCTTTGGAGCAATTTTAAAAATAAAACACAAAGATTCTAATAAGGATATGGTTTATTGTGCAATTAACAAATACAGCGCTTAGGTTACATAATACATGGAGCTATACAGAATGTGACAAGCAAGTACAGAACAAGATATAAACACAGTTACAATTATAAATACGAGTGATAAACTGTACATAACTACAAAAATTAATGGAGCGTAACCCCCAGGAAACCAGGTTCGACAGTTTATATAAACTAAATAGTGCATTCGGTAGTACTTTCCTTGATACAATGTTCGACGTTGCATATACATAGAGTACCACAAGGGAATGTTGTCTATCCATCAGGATTCCGAGTTTGTCACCCTAACGGTATGTCTTTGTCTGAGTTTTACACACGACACGATAGTCTGGTTTGCGAAGGTTATGATTAGGAGTAAAGATTTGTTTACTCCTATACTTTCCCCGTACCAAATTAAACATATCTTCAAACGTTATATGCTTCCGTGTTCGTTGATTTAAAGTAATACCACGAATTTTAATCACATGGTCAGATTTACCTGTAGCTACTTCCTTTAGCTCATAAGCATAATGTTTCGGCCCAGCAGCAGTGAAAATATGCATTTCCCAGCGTGGTCGTAGTTCATCCTCAACTGACCGAGGTAATCACCCCAAGTTAGCATGAGCGGTTCGTCACGACGTCTAACATATATAATACTTTCGGTATCACAATACAGGAGACGTGCTATACCGACAGTACGCATTGTCTCACAGACACAATCGTGCCCATAAGGAAATAACGGCAGCAACAATGCCGTTGCTGAGTGCATAGGGGATGTTTTCGGTTTCTAAATCACGGTACTTAACAAGAAACTTACTTCCGATAAGAGTAACATGTTGGAATTCCAAGTGGGGAGAATATACAATTTCATTAAATTATTGTGTTGAAGAAGTAACAACCTTTGTTTTCGGAAGATCACACTTTTGAGCTTCTTTTCCAAACAGCGAGTTTAAGTATATCAATCAGATGAAGCGGAGTCCCTCATTCTTGTTAATGTTATTACAATCCAATTGAATTCCCTCCTCATCGAGATAATCCAATATATATTAGTGCCTATGTTCCTCCGTAAGGCAATAGACATTTCCGGTAGTATTTTTTTGCAATAAGAAATTCTTCCGTAAAGTAGACTACGGAAAACATTTTCTTTTCTTTCTGTGATACATTGATCAAGAGTAATAAAGACTTGATTCGAAACAGTCTCATCCTTGCGCTTAATCGGTCGCCGCCATGTTAGGACGTAATCAGTCTGCCGACGGCTTGTCATTAACATGCAGATGGTATTTGATTTGTTAATATTGTTTAAAGAGGTAGCAAAAATGGATCGAAAAAAATAGTGTAAGTGGTGAATAGCGTGTCTGTATGCCTTAAAACGTCACTTAGTTCGTTTTATTCATTTAAAATTGATTTTTACTTTTAAAACATTTTAAGATATTGCTGTATTTTGGTAGCTTCAACACTAATTTATAGCAGCTCTTTTTTCATGATTAAATCATCTCTTCTAATAATGCTCTTTAGAACTCTTGTATTTAAAAAGAATTACCTATTTTTTCTATAAAAAATGTGGGTTTTACATCCGAGATTCGTATACCTTTTTAATGAATGCTATTGAAGCATTTTTCAAGAACTTAAAAGCATGTAAATTAATAGTGCTCGTTACTACTATCTGTTAACAATTTAACGTACTACTTGTAGCCCGTGAATATACTGAATAGTTTTAATATGCCATTGCAAAAAATAATAATGAAAGCATGTAAGAAACAAAAATGTAAATTGAAACTTTTACATTGAAGTTACTCTCGCGTTTCTAGAAGTAAAATAAAACACGACCTTTGATAGGTTTCGACCAGCCTTAGGTGAAAGTATAAAAAGTTTAAAGTTGCATTTGCGAACCAATTGCGCCAAATTGTCAAGACATCAAAATTTACACAAACGAGCAATAAGAAGAGCACTGCAAGTTATGACTGCCCCTTGCATTGTTTCGAGCAATTTCTGTTATTAAATACATGTTTTGGTGTTTTAACTTATTGAAGTGCGTTCTGCAGATTTGGACATTAATTATTTCGTTAAGTGATGATGTAAATATTATTTCTCTTTTTTGTTTTCTCGTCGTCAAACTTCTGAATAGGGAACGTAACATAGGGAGAAGCATATAGCTACGAAAATAGTACGGATTGATTACGTCAAATCAATCAGAAGATGATTTTCGTTGTATGACGTAGGAGATTGAATTCTCAGTATTTCATGCTAAATTTCTACGTAACGGAAAACCGCAGCGCTGAAATTTCAAAAACATTATATATTATTTAATCTGATGTACACAAACAAATTGTAAAATATATAAGGACGGTAAGAACGGAAATGTCCACTCTCCGGAAAACCACAAGTTTCTTGTTTCATTTGGAGGAACGTACATACCTACATAAGGTCGAAATAATTCTACTGGCATTGTCGTTTCCCAGATTTCGTACCTATGAAGAATGACATAACATTCTTTCAATGCCGCATGGAACTCTGGAGTGGAAAATACATCTTTGATGGCAATTTGTTCGTCTGTATGTGTACATTTACCGGTATGTAAATCGTCCATACAGGTTCTACAAAGACCAAACATTAGTTTGTTGTGCGCATTGTAACGTAAAATCGGAGTGGCCAGATTCGTCGGAGGTATAGCCTTACAATATACAAATCCTTGGACCTGAGTCGAATCGGGCATGTCCGTTCCTTTATGAATGATTACGTGTCCAACTGGAAGTGGCTGTGGGGCCATTACCCTGGAATATGGCGAGGTAAAATCGGCGTACTCTATTATTTCCGATTCGGCGCATCGTAAAAAGCCTGGAAGCAGTCAGTGCGCCCTCCTTGAAAGGCATCTTTAGGACGTAATGGTTCTTCAATATGAGAACAATGAGTGCAAATAATTGTTTGAATTTCCGGTGAGTTTTTCACTTGTTTGTACCACTGATATTCCCATATAGCCACATTAACTTTATATGTATTACGTAAAAACTCCTCTCTCGCCATGGTTTCAGCATATCGACTATTTATACTACGACCTTGTTTATCTATATGCTGGTCCCTAAGTGGGATCAAACAATTGTGTCCATGATAGGAACAGCCTTAATATTCGTATGCAGTGCGCGTATTTTTATCGTAGCCATCCAATTTGAAATGTTTAAATTGCGTTCATAGATTTGCGACTTAACATTATGTGTATATTCCATATACCGCAGCCACAGTTTAGTTTGCTGACTTTAATTCGTCCCAATATGAAAGCCCAATGGTGGGATAAGGGGGATGGTATTGTCCCGATACTGTGAACGATAACTTAGCATAGCACTTGCAGCCATGGTCGACGTATGCAAAACATTGAAGGCAGCCCGTTCTACTTTCAATAAGATTAGAAAACCGAGTGAGTACCACAGTTAGATTCCGTACGTCATTTTGCCAATTTTGTAACAGTTCACGTTGCAATTTGAATATCGTTTTACTCTTGACACATTCCTTGTGCCATATAGCTATGGCCTCTGGATCCGTGTCAGATTTGCTTCTTTTATCGTAATAGTCCAAGTCTGGATATAAACCAACGTACGTTTGATTGCTTTGGGTATTGAAAAGATTGGGAAAATTCCCATTCGTAAGTGATTCATCTAAGCCTAACGTTTTTGGTTTGTCTGCTAATCGAACCCCCATAAACACAAACGTGTCTCTGCATATAATATTGTTTACCGTGAGTTGCATGATTTTATGGCACGAGTAATTATTTTCCGGAGCATATTGTTCGCCGTAAGATATCCCCGAAATTGGAATGGTATGTATACTGACTTCCATACAGTACATTTTAAACTTTCAATATAAGGTTTTACCTTGGATGCTGGGTCGACATCCCTAAGTAAAGTATAGACAGCAAAACTGAAACAAATTGGTTACAAACTCTTTAGGGTCGCGAATAGCGGATGCAACAGACCTGATTGTTAGTTCAGGACCATGCAGAGGAAAAGTAGGATATGTTTTTGGTTTTTCGGATATAATTTTAAATTGAGGTCAACGCTCAGCACCATACGCCATACACATATTATGCTCTTGCACCCACTATTTCACATCAATTTTCGTATCTGTATCCGGAGCATAGTCACACACATGGTTATTGGTAGTATTAATATCCACGTAACTATACACATCATCACTATCCTGTTGCGTGCCAACACCACTCGCTCATGTTTCGAACCCAAAGTAATCGATAGCCTCCTATGGAATGGAACCATCATAATTGGATAACAACTCGCAATAGTAGCTCCAGGCCAGTTATTTAGTTTTCACACTCCCGAAAAATCCGTAATACTCCAAAACAAGAATGTCCTGGATTGTTGTACAACGTTGTAACACAACCTCTTCCTCGTTCCAAAAGTAGTACATATAGATGATGCAGTAACATGCCGGGATCATTTTCCTCTGCTTGGAATCCTACCATTTTGTCGTAGCACAGAGACCCCATCACTCAAGAACAGTTTCAGGGTCGTGATACCCTTTTATTTCTTGTTTAGCAAGCAAAACGTCGATTGGATTTTGCATGATTTGAATTTAACAATAACGTTAATAACAACACAAGATATACGACGGATCGTCCTGTTTATGCACATGGGGGAGCATATCTATCTACTGCAGGAGGGACGTACAAACATATCGCTAATTGTATTGACTGATTGATATATTAAAAGAGCGCGAACGCGAACGAAAGCTATCATAAACACATTTTCTTTGGAGGTACGTGCACAGTGCTGTCCACTGACGGTATTTTCAGAATCTAGTTTTCTATGACTAACAATGTAACCACACGAAATCATAGTACACTCCAGAGTTGCAATGTCAAATTGGGAACATACGAGAAAACCGATACTACATACCGTGATCACTAGTTTCTACCACAACGAACGTAGGTCTTTCTCATCACAATAACTATGCCTATGCTAGCTGAACAAACCCAGAACCTAATGTACCAATAATTATGTACATATGGGGCACAGCGCCAGATGGTTTTGTCACATACGAATAGCCTTTTAGGATAAGATTACATTCGTACAAACAGTGTAAAACAATTGTTAACAGAGAAACTACAAACGGTTTTAACAATAACCTAACATGTAACAAGTAAAGGCCCGGCAACGCACCTAGGTTCAGGCATTCGTACTTTAAAATCCGGACAAAAGCCTAAACACGTTCAACTTAGTTATCACAAAAATATATTTACACATGTACACACTTAGCAAAATACTGGTTAATAAGGATGAAGAAACAGTCCAGATATCAGGAACTTTCTCACTTATTGAAATTGCAGAGCAACTCCACCATGGTTTGTTTAGCACCTACGTTCTTATAAACACACAGTACTTGAGAAGCCCCTCTATGCCCGTATCAATCTACAGCCCTATAAATATAGGGTGTATTAAAAGTCACTATCTATATCAGAAAATAGGAGCAGCAGGAAGAAAATATCCGGGCTTTATTATCCGTCCAGACTTAAGATTATACTGTTGCTCTTATGGCAACAACGATACCGGTGTCTCCGCTAAATATAAAAAACAAAAACGCACCTGAGCTCCCTGCAGCCGTTCTATCACTTCGGGTTCCAATAGCCGAGCGGCAACGCTCCAGTCGCGGTTACTTTTTACTCCCTCTTTCCCCGTTAAGTTTTCAAATGAAACTATTGTTATATTAGATAATTAAATATGTGTGAATGAACAAAGGAATTAGGGAATTAATTTTCCTATCAATGTTAAATATAAATCTTTTACGGGGGTCGTTAAAGAGAAATAACAGTAAAGGAATTTCCTTTGCATCAGGGGGAAGTACAATAAGTAAAACTGCAGCTGTTGCCCATAAGCTGCAACAGTTCAGACCAAACCATGGATTTGTAATAGATGTGGAACTCTTGATTTATAACGCCATTTTAATCTTTTCAGGCTAAAAAAACTTTTATTTTTATTTTTATATGGGCCAGTCTAGTAACTTTGGATTTCGGCCCGTCGCGATTCGCCTTTAGCTGTTAAAATCCACACCCATGCCCCTGCCTGGACTCGAACCCGGGACCTTCGAGCCGATGGCCTACCGCCGCAGACCACTCGACCACCCGGCCGGCTTTTCAGGCTAAAAGGACACTTTATAGTAGTTCTTGCAGTATGTTCTCACTTCTCAGCCTCTGTTGCACGCTAGTGTCTGAACAAAACTAACACAAAGAAAATGACTTCAGATTTGAGTATAAATACCATGTTGAAAGAACCCTTACCTTATTAAATGCGGGAATGTGTATGAAGCTAAATTAGCTTATCTTCATCTACCTTTGCATAGGGGCTAGCGTGCCGTATAGATTGAGACAGTGATTCCGCCAGACCCCACCCGTGGGGATGTTTACCCCAAATGTCTCGACAACACCCCCAACTTTAAAATTTTTGCTGTGAAAAATGGATAGAAACAGTACAAAACTTCACTTATACCCTCCCAATTTTGACTTTGCACCCCAAACTGAAAATCCTGGCGGAAACCCTGTACTGAGTGCATGCAGTATTTCTTTCAGGCATGCTTTTGGGGGGGGCTTTGCCCTCCGGGGATTTTCAACCACACCCCCGAAAAAAATAGTCTTAACACTTGTATTATTCATATGTATACTGAAATACATACATAGTAGCACATTCAATAAATATTGTCTATGTTATTTTGAGGTTAAGTAAAGAAATACGACATATTGTTAAATAACATTATCATTATTTTATATTTTAGTGCATTGGAGTCAATATGTATTATTTTTTATTTTCGTTAGCCCCTCATGAGACACCTGAATAAAATCTTCTGGAAGAAACACTGAGTGCATGAAGTGCAAAAGTACTTTAAGAAAATATTTCATCTTGCTGTACCAGATTATAAACGTTCGGACAAACCGTGTAATTTAAACCCAAATTTGAAGTAGAATTGAATGATCCAGAATTCCCGTAAAAAAAGATAAGCGCAAAAATTGGTGGAAGAATAATTGCATTTTTAATTTCACATTACTATTTCGAAGAACATTTTTATTCAGGTGCACTGAACATTGCTTTCATATACCTAAATAGCTCGTTATTTTAACGAATGTGT
>JAGDQP010005839.1:0-15220 GCA_022664845.1 Lepisma saccharinum | reverse complement strand
TAGAAGATAGTAATGTTTAAAAGAACGAAAAAATAAATAAACGCTGATTTTAAAATTTTCATGCTACTTTGAAAAGAAAAACTATTTTGTTTTTACTGTTTAGGGCATGTAACATGATTTGATTAATAACAAATTAAAATGTTCGTTTTTGGATAGAAATATACATTTTGAAATTAGAATAATATCTTAATTATGACTCCCGGTAACAAAATAGTTGCATGACTAAGTAATAATAGTCGGACCCCTGACGACGAATAATAATAGTGCTTCCGGTGATTAGTCTTTGAAAACGAAACTCCTATATGGAAACTAAATTCTCGCTGTAGCTTACAGTTTAATAACAAAAATATGTTTTACTAGTGTATGGTCCTCATGATTTCTAGATCGAGGGTTAACCACTGATACATCATATCTATATTCTTTGTCACCTGAAGTTTTTGCTTTTTTATTGAAAGAAGAAACATTGACGGACTTTCCACTTGATACTTCGTGAAAAATAAACGTCCAATTTAACTCTAGGTTTATTTGTTACCAAGTTTCAACTGAAAAGTCCGTCAATTTTTCTCATTACAATAAAAAACAACAAGAACTTCAGGTGAGCAAAATGTAGATATAGTGGAATCTCGATAAGTCGAACCTCGATAACTCGAATTCCTTAATTGGTTGAGTTTTATTCATTCTCCCTTCATTTTCCCTATTCACCCGTGTTAAATTACCTCTACCAGGTGTGTAAATATGAAACCGGAATTTGTGCATAGACGGCGTTAGCTGTCACTGTGGTTACCGTAAAACTGCGTCCTTGGCGCCACTTGCTTGTTTTGACTGCTGATAACGAATTGCAACTCACAACCAGACAAGTTTCATGTCATAGTGTAGTGTTTAATAGCGTTGAATATGGTGCAATTTGTACATATAAACTACGATTTGCGGACAGCATTGATATGTTGTTACCATTTGAAGAAAAGTGCTGCAGAATCGCATCGCATGTTTGTAGAAGCTTACGGTGATCATGCTCTTGGTAAGTCCCAGTGATATGAGTGGTTTGAAAAACTTCAAAGTGGCGATTTTGACGTGAGAAACAAAGAACATGGAAGACCACCGAAAAAGTTTGCAGACAACGAATTGCAAGCTTTGTTGGATGAGGATGACGCTCAAACGAAACCACAACTCGCGGATCAATTAAATGTGACACGAGAAGCAGTTTCCATACGTTTAAAAGCCATGGGCAAGATTCAGAAGGTGGGAAAATGGCTTCCACATGCATTGACTGAACGATAGAAGGAAAACCGAAAAACCACTTGCCAAATTCTGCTCGCCAGGTACAAAAGGAAATCATTTCTTCACCGAATTGTGACTGGTGACGAAACGTGGATCTATTTCGAGAATCCTAAGCGTAAAAGATCATTGGTAACTCCAGGAGAACCGGCGACATCGACTGCAAGACCAAATCGCTATGGACGGAAGACAATGCTTTGTGTTTGGTGGGATCAGAAGGGAGTGATCTATTATGAACTGCTGAAACTGGCGAAACCGTTAATACCCAACGTTACCGACAACAAATGATCGATTTGCATCAAGCTTTGCCTGAAAAACGACCAGAATATGACCAAAGACAACATCAAGTGATTGTGCTTCACGATAATGCACCCTTCCACACAGCAAAACCGGTCAAGGAAACGATTGCGACGTTTGGCTGAGAAATCCTTCCGCATGCGGTTTACTCCCCCGACTTGGCGCCTTCCGATTTTCACTTATTTGCATCCATGGGAAACGCACTTGCTGACCAGCGCTTCACATCTTACGAAAATGTACGAAAATGGCTTGATGACTGGTTTGCAGCACCAGAGGCACAGTTCTTTTTCTTTGGCACCCGCCTTTCTTATTGTCTATACAGGTATTTGTTACCTGTTGCAATGTATAATAAAATATAATACGAAAGTTCACTTGAAAGTAGTTTTGTTGTCAATATGTTTGTCTCTCAATAAATCCTGATACGGTCCTGGGATCGACCGGTATCCCTTACAATATACTGTTTCCATAGTAACGACACTCATGCATTAAACACATATTTCAGCATTACGTAAGAACAATTGAACCAAAGTTCACAAATAATGTAGGGCAATACCCTTAGTATTTTTACTACACTGGAATGTTAAAATATTTACCATCTCCGTGGCAACGAGACTCAATTAAGATTCTGAACATTTCATTTAATGTCACCTATCTCTCAGCTCAATGCTGTAGACATCGCAGAATATGTGTACCGGCTAGTGTTCTTTTATCATGAACAAATATGGTAGTAGGATCTTCATTTTACCTATTTTTTATTTATGGAGTGGATAATCTAAGACTCACATTTGAGGGTTTATTGCTTGCCGATCACTGTTCCGATGATATGGACGGGGAAGATAAAGGCCAGAACTTTAGTACAGCTACAAACCCGGCATTTACCTGGTAAAATTAAAGACAATTTCCAACACTGAATTGTGCATTCATATATTCTGAAATATACACAATGTTTCAAATATTTCACTGCCTGGACTCGAAAATCAAGGCTCAAGTTGATAAATGAACCAATCTGGAAATATCGATATGTTTAAACCTACAGTGAAAGGCAAAAAACTTGGAACATGTGTTTAAAAAGTATATTTGCATTGATAAAACGAATTTGAAAATCTTGAGATATTTGTACTATTTCGTCTGTAGGACACTTCACGGTGAGAAATGAAAGCTTTGAAAGTCTGGCACGTCAATGTGCGTCGAATATACGTTCAGTTTCTAAGGTAAAACAGAAATAACAAAATAAATGTTAATCAAAGTGAACGGAGATTTGGCTAATGATATTTGTTTGTGAGATAAACACATAGAACACATTTTGTATAATAAAGACTATGCTGATCACAATTATATTTTCACAAGATAAACTTATCCGTGCAATGTTTATATTCATAGCAAGTTACAAATGCCAATTCACATAGATAGTTTGAATTGCCTTCACATGACACTAGTTAAATAATAAAATAATTCTGTATCTATTATAAATGAAAGAAGTTATTACATATAATACATTATTGTTCTGCAGTCTTTACATATTTATTTATTTATTATTAAGTTTCAGATACAGCTTGAGTTGCCATTTTACACAGAAACAAAATAACAATGCAACAAACTAAATAACTTCACTACAACTAAATAACTTTCTACAAACTAAATAACATTGAAGTAAAATAAATTCAATTATTATTTACTTTATTCTGATTCTGACAATGTTTTGGGCACTGTAGACTACTGATTCTTCATATTAGTGTATGTAGAATAATTGTCTCTAAATATACCTTAACAATTTATTCTTTAAAACTTATATTCTAGTGAACACAATATTAAATACTAGACCACAGGTTAAGGAGCAGTTTTTATGTTATCTTCGCATTATCAGCAAAATATGATGCACAGTTCTACAGCAAGAAATTAGATGAAACAATGTGTTCTCTCCTAAATATAAAAAATAAAAGAACATCTGAGAAATTACATGTATGATCGAACGTTAAAAAGAAATTCAGAATTTGAAAAGGTTGGGGGGCCAGCCCCCCACTTTGAACTCACTATATTTCGGAAACCGTGAGGGGACAAACGATTTTTTTTTTCGGGACAAACGAAGCACAAACAAACGGCAAAAAGGAATTTTCAATTTGGAGATGTGGGGAGCAGCCCCTCCACTTTGTTTTTGTTATATTTCGGAAACGGTGAGGGGACAAACGAATTTTTTTCGGGACAAACGAAGCACAATCGAACGGTAAAAAGAAATTTTGAACTTCAAGAGGTGTGGGGCCAGCCCCCCCCCCCCCCACTTTGAACTCACTATATTTCGGAAACCGTGAGGGGACAAACGAAGCACAAACAAATGACAAAAAGAAAATTTGGAATTTGGAGATGGGAGGCTGTCGTTTCACCAGCCCCCCACTTCGTTTTTGTTATATTTCGGAAACGGTGAGGGGACAAACAAAACTTTTTTTCGGGACAAACGGGGACAAACGAAGCACAATCGAACGGTAAAACGAAATTTTGAATTTGAAGAGGTGGGGGGGGGGCAGCCCCTCCACTTTGAACTCACTATATTTCGGAAACCGTGGGTGGACAAACGAATTATTTTTCAGGACAAACGGGGACAAACGAAGCATAAACAAATGGCAAAAAGAAATTTGGAATTTGGAGATGTTCAGGGGCTGTCGTTTCACCAGCCCCCCACTTAGTTTCTGTTATATTTCGGAAGTGACGAGGGGACAAACAAAACTTTTTTCGGGACAAACGGGGGACAAACGAAGGACAAACGATTGGGAAAGAAATATTTTGAGTTTTTTGAACTGGGGGGGGGGGGGCTGGTGAAATGGACCTTAATTGCACTGTTTCTTTCAGGCATGCTTTCGAGGGGCTTTTCCTCCCGGAAATTTTCAACAGCTTCCACGAAAGAATCAACCTCAACACATGTATTACTCATACATATACTGATACCGTATACGTATATAGTAGCACATTCTAAAGACATTCTTCATGCTATTTTGATGCTAACTAAGGAAGTACGTCATATCGTTAAGTAACAGTATTGTTATTTTATATATAAGTACATTGGAATCAATATACATTATTTATAATTTTCGTGACCCCCCCCCACGAGATCCCCCCGAATGAAATCTTCTGAAAGAAACACTACTTAATTGTACAGTGGTTGGCAACAGGTTTCCAGAGGTTGATTGTTTCAGGTAGCAAAAGGAGGGAGGACTGAAGAGTCACTGCAAGCTAAAAAAAAAAGAAAGAAAGAAAGAAAAACCCACTATTTTCGCGTGTGCTAGAAACAAAACAAGTGTTTTATTATTTTAATTTCTCTGGTAACAGGCATGTTCCTCGCTTGTTATGTAACATCAGAAAAATGAGTATGCACAGACCTATGGGCAAATATTTGTCCCGGAATGGATCAACCCACAGTTGGGAACCCTAGTCGGAAGCATGCGGATAATGTTGTGTTGACGAGGAAAGGGAGGCGGAGAGAGAGAGAAATATAGTTTATACAGTGTGTTCCATAATTAATTTCCTTTTTTTCTTTTCAATTTTGGAATATAATGAATCCACGCTTTTCTCTGTAATTTTGCTAGCACGTGAGGAAAGGGTGGGTGGATGAGTATGTAAAATTGAATAAGATTAATTACAGATACATTGGACCACCGTTTCATTCTCTTTCGAAAACTGAGAAAGCGATTTTCTCTTTTTTGGAAATTATAGTGGGTTTCCCTCCTTTTTCGTTTTAGTTCAGCCTTAAGAGGGCTCCTCGCTCCAACTCCCCTTTTAAAACATTTTTTTTAAAAAATATTTCAAAAACTAAGAGTACTATCAAAAATGTAAGAACATAGCGCACTAGAGCTTACAAATTACTATCAAATGCAATGGACAGCGATCTCGAGGTCTTGTCCATTGATGAGTGATATGTTTTCAAAGATTATGACGTAATAATTTAATTAAAGTCTCAGTACTAATAAATAGACAAGATTTCGAGATCGCTGTCCATTGTATTTCATAGTAATTTGTATGTTCTAGTACGCTATGTTCTTACATTTTTGATAGTGCTCTTAGTTTTTGAAATATTTTGAAAAATGTTTAAAATATGGGGGTTGGAGCGAAGAGCCCTCTTAACATTGTTTTCCATAAGCAGAAAATCACTTTCACAGTTATCGCTACGATAGACAACGAAACGTTGACCCAATATTTCTCTAGTTAACCTATTCAAGTTTTACATACCTATTGCCGTCACGTGATAGCAAACTTATAGTGAGAAACATTGATTCTTCCCAAACTTGAAAAGGAAAAGGGAACAGGAGTTATGGAACGCGCTGCATGGAGAGAGAGAGAGAGAGAGAGAGAGAGAGAGAGAGAGAGAGATAATTTAGAAAAAAATGAGAGAGAGATAGCAACACTGTCTGTCTTTCTATCTTTCTTTCTGTCTCCCTCTTCCCTTCCTCTCCATTCGCTTTCTTCGCGCGAAAGCCTTCCATTGTTCACTGAGTAAACATGGCGAGAAACACATGATCCAAATCAGGTTTTCTTCGTACAAAATGTCTGGCAGACAAATCGGGACCTTGCCTTGCCGGATAATGTGTAAGTAGCCTGAGCCAGAGGGGCCTAAAGACCATAAATAAGTTTAAATTCATAAATTCATTCAAACAACCATACTCTTATTTTGACAAGGGTTAGGTGGCAGAGCAGCCATAGGCTGAACCTCGCCCGCTTCAATAAAGACCATTTCAATTCAATTCAATTCAAAAATTGTCTCACATTCATAATATATAGTTCCGGGACCAGGATGATCATGGTACTTACTGCCTTGGATTCCACACTTGATATGTAAGAAGATAGCCTTTTCTTTATGTTTCTTAGAACGTTGGGAAGGATAAAAACATGACGTTTTTATTTTCGCTTGTTCCTGGAATATTCATATTGTTTTACACATGCTTGATTTTCTCTCCTACTTCTGACTTTCATAAACGTATCGGTTGCAGCAGCAAACAACATTATTCTGATTGTCATTGTCTTTTCTTGATGATTCAAAATGAAAATGGGGGAGTCTATTTCACTCAGCTTCAAGACTAGTACTAAATAACAAGTGCATGCATCCTTTTCTTGCCTTCTAGTGTGACGAAGAAAGAAGCAGTTCACAAAACAAGAGTTGAAAACAAAATAAAACGTGTTTGCCAGCTTTTGAGTGCACAGGTATGAATGGCTGTGGGTGTTATAAACAAGCTACCCCCTACCCTCCTTCCTTCTCTTTTTTAAACATTCTCCAAGATGATATCATTGAATCATACATGTATACGTACGTACGTATCTAGAGTAGGAAAATTTCCATACGCCTGCCAACCCCTTTTGTACTGAAGATCACGTTTTGGGGTCAGAGTTCAAAGAGATGTATGAATTAAGAGAATAGGGGGTTCTCCTTTATTTCTTTTTGGACACAGCTAATAAGAAAAAAGCAGTGATTTGATTTTAGCAGAGATGAGATTATCTTATCTTCGGATTTAGTAACAAAAAAAATGTGGAACCACGATTCGTTTTGAAATTACACTAACCTCTCCTCTGGCAAATTGCAAAAGTTTCTGCCCAGTCATTGTTGAGATATTTAAACAATAAGAACACATGTTAAAGGATAGGAGAAATGCTAATACATTCAGCTGTATATATTCATCTTAAGATGTTATGAAATATTTTAATTTGAATAGAGTATTTTTGATTTTGTAAACTCACAGCAAAATAAACTAACTCACATTGAACTATACCGCTCTGTCAGACATGTAGAAAAAGATCACTCATAGTAACTTTTTTGCCAATTACTGATAAGGAAGAAATCTTTGTTTCTTAAAGGCGTAATAATACAAGTAACATTTTGCTCTAGTGTGTGCGTTTGAGTGTGTGTCTGCGACGCTCCTCCATATCTAGCCAATGGGAAGGAAGGAAGGACCAGATACAGAAGCGAATAGAAAGCAATGATCCTAGTTCTTCCCCTGACATAATTCTATAGAGTTATTACAAAATTGAAAGATTGCATATCAGAAGACATGTTTGTTCTTGATGAGGTAGTATACAGAGAAAGGAAAACGAGATAAATGATAAAAGATAATTCATGGAAACAGATCGTTATCATACGGAAGAATCGACCTCTAATCTTTTTTGAATGAGAATCTATTTTCTTTTATAGGATTTCAATTCATGGCTGTCTTCGGTGGTGTCCCTTACAACAAATTCCTTGAACACCACCTGTTTCTGTTAAACGTCCGTAGGTGTGTTTTGAGGCTGACAATTAGAAACAGCGTGTCGTCTGCTCTGCGTTTCCTGTTTGACTGACGTGGTGGGAAATGCCCGTCGTGAATCCCCTGTCTCCGATTCACATTGGAGTCAATAGGTACTGTAGTTGTTTGTCTAAAGAAAGCAAAGGCCGAGATAAATCTGGATATTTAGGTCTATGACTTCGTTCCTCTTGTTTTATCTTTCGGTTACACAAAACACATGTAATACTGTTCAGGGAGGGGGAATTTTATTTTAAAAGTGTGACATCTGACGTTGTATGTATGACGTATTGTTTCATTCAGGCTTTCGCTTCATAGTTGTTTACGTTACTGAATATGTGGGTTGAGGAGGGGAAGTAATACGAAGGATGACGTCGTAGCGGGGAGGGCTTGAGACTACTCAAGAGTGCATTTTGCTTCATTTGGGATGTTATTAACAGAGATATTGTATAGAACTTCTTTGAAATTATGTTGTCAGCGATTGGTAATTCTCTGATAAACATTCAGTCGTTATTCAGAAATAGGGGCAGGCCTGGCTACCAACGAGCATAATGGCGCCTGTAAACGATTTTACTGGCGCCTGTGCAGGTATTTCTACATTATTATTCACAGCGATATGATAAAAGAAAACTATGTTTGAACATTTTTGTTTTTCAAGTACTACTTTTTTTCGTTTTTTAAAAAAAGCTATTCGTCGACAGGAAAGTTGCAAGAGAAAAATGTCACTGAATTGGAACATATCTAATAATAATCACCCAGAAAGCAATTACCATGAAAGAAACGATCTTAATATTACAAGTGCAATCTGATGATGAATATTTTAATTAATGACTGGGTAACTTTAGCTTGCATCGGTTGTTCTTCTTAAAACAAGTCTACACAGTTAAAATAGAAAAGAAAGCTTACACAGGGTGAAGAAAAACAGACGGAATAATTGGGCAAATTGATTTATTAAGAAAGAATACAAAAGTGTTAAAATTAACAGTTAAATATACTATAAACTTCAAGAAGATACTTTACTAGCGGCAGAATTTAGACACTAAAATCGTTGGAGTAATGGAGCGGAATATTTCATCTTACGAGAGCGAAGAGAGAGGGATCACCCTTTTAGAGCGGATTTTCATCAGAGAAAAGAAAGGAAATTTCCGCTTGGTAGTTGTTTTTGATGGAGATGTGATCTTTTTTTAGATGAATTTCCATCTGTTCAGGTGAAGACCGAATACGTGTTCTTTTTATTATGAAAACGACGCAATAAAACGTTAAAAATATAAAAAGGAGCATTTATTTATAAAATAGTAGAAAGAAAACTAATGTTCACATGAATGAAAAGGAGAAAAAATCTTATCTAGGTGAGAATTGAACCTGCTGCCTCCCTGCTAACAATCCAATGCTTTATTCCCTAGGATATCTGCCACTGCGAGATAATGCCTTTGAAAGGGTCTCATTCGTCCTGTCAGGTGCTTGAGATTAAAGTTCAAAGACCTTACTACCAAGTCTTCTGTAAATAACACAAATCGAAAGGGGTTGAGCCTACCCCAACGCCATCTGTCCGCAGTTGTTCGAACTGCCTCCACCTGAGTGACGGCCGTGAGGTCAGCACTGCGCGTCACCTTTACCACGAACAGGCGTATCACGGGCTTTCTAGACTAAGTGGTCGTCACGTCTTTATTCACGTAACTCCCAAGTTTGCCTCACGACGCTGGGTGGACGCCGAAACGTGGGTTGCTTTAGCCGGGAATTGAACCAGGACCACGCGGACACGAGTCCAACGCTCTATCCCCTAGGCTGTGTTGTCATTTTAAGCTAAACGCGATTATCTACACAGCAGTCTTTTGATCGCCTTCGCGATACAAACGAAGAAAGCAAATTTGACTTTTTTTTTTTTCGTAGTACACACTATTGATTGTGAATGTGAACCACTCAAAAAAGACAAGAAATAGTCCTTTTAAGTTTAAAGAACAAATTATATTCGTAAAGCATCGCAATTTCATACAAAAAAAAATTACATTTTCTATCTGAAGCGATAGTGGTTTGATGAAAAACATATTTTGCTACTGAAATTCAATAATTTTCGATGAAACCACTTTCTCATCGAAAAAATTGTGAAAATTTCCGCTTTATTTATTTAGTGTGTAAATGTTTGGAATTCTGTTCTCTCTAGTTTAAGGTCCAACCGAATAATTGTCATATATTTTCACACAGTACAGGGGTGCTATGCGAAGTACATGTACCTTTTTTTATTATTATTACATTGACGTTATAGTTAAGATAACGTACTCACGAAGATACGTTTATTCAACTTAACTTGGTAACTGAGGCAAACTTTTCTGCCAATTGAGCCCGAGTTTTATGTTTACAATCGCTAATGTCCTCTTTTTCCAAGTCCAAATCTGGCAGTCCTACTCGCAGTGAGCACAGGGCCGGATTTATGCGACTAGGCGCCCTAGGTCCTCGGCTTTCAGCCTCCCCTCCCTTTTCCCTTCCCCTCTCGCCCCTCGCATCCTTTTCCCCTTCCCACCTTCACAGTATGAAAAATTACTCTTTTCCCTCCTCTCGCCACATAATGATCATGAGATAATAATTATTTAACTCTACTAATGTTGTTATTTACAAAATACGGTTCAATAATATTAATAATAATAAAATAATGGCATTAAATCCATAGTCCTACAATGAGCAATTTTAACAAGTTACTGTAGGGTACCTGTGGAAGACATATTAATTACACTGAACAAGAAGGTAATACAAACTATTTTATTACCACAAAAACACTTGAACGTAAATTAAACAAAACAACGTAAGTACCGGTACCAATGATACATAAATACAAATAGTAATCATTGTCCACGTAAAACATGGTAAAATACAATTTTATTTATCTTCAAAATAATTTTCACTACATTGAATATGTGGACAGCTCTTTGAATCTCATCTCTTTGAACATCATCTCCGGAAATTTTTATCTCCTGAAGAAAAATAAGGTAAAGTTAGGGAGAAGAATAAGGCTTGTTTCTACTGTCATAAAAGACAGGTTAGAAATATATATATAATATATATATCCTCTCCCAATTTGTCTGGTCAGGGTGGGAGCAGTAGACCACCTCCTCCCTCCGGGAGAGGCCTCATCCAGTAGTGGATTGAATATGGATGTGAATTATTATATATATTCAGATCTTTGGATCAGACCGGGATAAGGTATGGGAGGGTAGCGGCCGGTGTTAAGGTGCCATCCTGAAGTTCATGTGGTGAAACTGAAGGAAACTCTGGAAAACCTTAGTCACGACGGTCAGCAGCAGGTTTCAAACTCATGGCACCTTTCCATTGCGAACTCGAAAAGACAGGAAAATACATGTTAGTTTTCCACATTTACAAAACTCTAGCGTAAATTACGCTTTTATGCGTATAGAATGCTTCAATACAAAATAGATGTTTGCCCATTGGTACAAAGTACTTGTATAATATACTGAGAAAGTAGCACAGTCTTCGCGCCCGAAGCTGCAAATAAGGGTCGTAGGCGGAACCAACAACTGACGTCACTTTCAGGAAAGAAGTAAACGATGTCAGTGCATTGAGAGGGTTGAATGCTTAACAACACGTGAGTTTGGGATGTTATTGCAGGTTTTGATATTCTTTTAATGTGTGTGTGTGTGCTATTTGTTTTAGTGTGGTTTCAGTGACCTATTAACGTGTACATAGGCCTACGTACGTAGTAGGTACTCAGTTGTCAAACGCACGTAAAACAATATTTTACAAGGACGCCTTGCAAAAGTGCAGTTGCTTCTTGTAAAAAAAAAAAAAACAAAAAAAAAAAAACCGAGAAAGACAGAAGGCATAATTTATTTTCGGTTTCCACCAAAGGATTTTGTTACTTTCCACTTTTCTTGATGACTGCTCAGAACAAATACTTCGTCATGCGGTGGCTCAGTCGTAGAGCGCTCACCTCTGGTGCTTGCGGTCATCCGTTCGATCCCATCTCATGCAATCTGGGTTTGTGGAAGAGAAACACCGTGTGTGTTAGTTTTCTCCCGTTTTCTCACACTTTCTTCATTCCACCAGTTCTCTCATCATTCATACGGCCTGAGCCAAAGTTGCCTAAAGACCCTAAAATAAAATTCAAATACTTTGTTATCTAGCAATTTACTTAGCATACAAAAGCCGTCATATGGATTCAAACTTACGTCTTGTTCTGATAAACATCCTCCTGTCGTGTAAAAGTTGGATAGATATAATGTCGCGAATTGGACTTTAAAAACCAAGCCACTAAACCAGGATTTTCTTCAAACCGTAAAAGATATGGAAAGTGTATTTCGTTCGTACCATCCTGCAGAAAATTTTAGTACAACATGCAGAGTAATGAGAAATATTATTACTTTACTATGTACAAAGCTTCCTTTAGTAAATTAAAAAGTTGTACGTTAGGCCAAAACATGAACTTTCATTCGAATTAGGTATTTAAATTTGAAAGTAAAAGAAAATCTTGGAAAGGTCAATAAAACAAGAAAATGGCCACATTACCAGAATTCATGATGAACTGTTACAACTTAAACACTTGAGCTACATGATATGAAATATTTCAACAAAATGAGCATGGTGAAACATTTTAATGATATTATTCTTCTTCTTATTATTATTATTGACATTCAATGCCATTGAATAGGTATAACAAAAATTGTGTTCATAATGATCCCACATAATATTTTTTCTTATCTGTGTGTGTCTTTTTTAAATTTCTCCACATTAAGAGTTTTAGATATCACAACAACATTGAATAAAGAAAAACACAGCTTTCTGACAAGGCTGATATTATTTAATTAATAAAAAAATAAAATGAAACGTAACAGTTTCAGAAGTAACCATTTCCTTCTTCAGACTGCACTCTATAACTCTCAGAAAACTGTGATTTTTATTTAAATTTTAATGTAGAAACTAGGGGTTTCAAACTGTTTATTTTATTAGGACATAAAGGTTAAAGGAATGTTAATTGCAATTCTTACGAAAATTAAAATCATATCCATACTGACAAGGTGAATGTCCATTGATTTTAAACACTGCAAAATCCAGAAATTTAACTATTTTGTCAGCCCTAAGCCTGGAAAGTGTGTAGAGAATCAGTTAGTTAGCGTTGAAATTGATCTTGAGTTATTGGTGACGGGACAAAGCTGGTGATGTAATACTGGTGCCACCAAAATGAACTGTCAAACCGCAGGAAATATACAACAGAATATTTCCTCAAAAAAGTTATATATATATATATATATATATATATATATATATATATAATTCACAGCCATATTCAATCCACTACTGGATGAGGCCTTTCCCGGAGGAAGGAGGTGGTCTACTGCTCCCACGCTGACCAGACGTGTTCAGAGAGGAGAGCCGAAGCTCTCAACTGTGATCGCTACCTCTTTATTCAGGTAGCTCCCCAATTGGCCTCACGACGCTGGGTGGACGCCGCACAGGCAACACCATCTGGAGTACTATATATATATATATTCAATTCCAATCCAATTAAATGAGAAACTACTCTACTTTCCATTACAAATTCTGAAGTTTATACCCCGTAGAGATATTTGTTGGGCGTCACTGGTTCCCAGTATCATAGTTCAATTGCACATATACAGTTATACTATTTCTGTTTTTCTCTTTTTTTCCCCCCAAAGCTCTAAGTTAAATATTTTCCGAGGTATATACTTGGTACGAGAATAATGCCGTAGACTCTATTGTTTAATGAGCACATATTTGTAACCCGATATTATGATAAAAATTATATACATAAACCCCTATATATTTAGAGCTTGAAATTATAGACCTTGAAAAAAATATATGAGTAAATTGTTCATTAATTACAAAAATAAATTATGTGAAATACAGGTTTCATTACGCTGCATATCGTGCTCTTTTAGTGCCTATCCTGCGAGTGACGTCATCGTCAGGTTCTGTCGAACGCTTCCGAGGATATCCGAAGTTCAGACTGTGTCCCTCTGCATTGGTAGTTTTTTTTTTTTTCAAAAGATCATTTGTTTTTAAGATTTTCTTTTATACAGCAAGTATTTACTGCTTTACGCTACGGAATTAAGCTCCCAGATATTCATCCCAATTTACTGTTGCTTTGTTTTCATGCAGCCTTACGAGGCAAGTGATGGGATTATTTATGCATTCACTGACACATTGCTATGCTTCCTATATCTTCACCCTGACAAATATAAGGAATTTACTAAAGACATATGAACTGAAGTTATTTGGTATAAAAGTTTGTTATAAAATACTAATAAGCCTCCAGGGAATTGAAGAAATATTTTGAATTATAGGAAGAATGTAAGTTCCTAGAGATAATACAACTTCGAAGACAACTTTACTGTAAACTGAAAAACTATGAATTCTTACCAAAATATGCTCTCATCCCGTATACAATACGTTAATTATCAACATTTTGTTGTGGAATGTATTCTATGTGATCAAAAGGTCCACATAGCTACCAAAACTATCCTTTAGTGTGTCCCCCCCCCTCCCCGCGAACTCACAAATAATGCAGAGACGTTTGCTCTCCGTTTGTCTATATTACACCCAGAACTCTCCTGGGAAAACTTCCACCACATTCATAGACATTGTCCGGCCTGAAGAGTATAGAATCGTCCAAAACACGACGTCCTTAGGCCACCAAACGTTTTCTTCAAAATCACAGACATGTGGAAGGAATCTCTGTGGTTTCGACCCAAACGTTGCCACTTATTTCTTTACTATTTTTCCCTTCCTTTCCCTTTTTATTCTTCTTTCCTTTTTCTCTTTGGAAAAAGATATGACCACCTTTAGCTTCTGCCATCTGCTTCGAGAAAGTGGCAACTCCTGATACAATTTCTTGTCGGAATCTTTTTGGTGGTGGTGTCAATGTTTGGTTAACCGCAACTGATAGGGGGTCCTGTTCCTTCATGGAAGGCTTTCATGACAGGATTCCTACAATAAAGGTTAAACTGCATCAGTCCGTGACTGGCAGCGGGAGTCAGTTTTATTCTCATAAGTAAATAAAACCATTTATAGCTTTCTTATATGAAAACTATAAGTCATAAATGTATGAAAATTGATATGAAGATGCTGTGCATCATATCACATATGATGCCAAACTAACAACAATTAAAAATAATATTTGGTCGAGTTAATTGCATGGGACGCCATCAGCCGTGTCTGTCAAACCACATTGATCGGGTGAAGCAGGTTGTGGATGGGCGAAGTCACTTCGGGAAAACATGCTGAGAGGATGAGGTCTGGTTCAGAAGGAAAATAGAGATATTTTCTTTCTTTATCGCACGTTTTTTTTTTCCTTGCAGACTTGCGGTTGAACATCTTTGCAGATTGCGTTCTTTCTTCTTCATGGTTTTAGTATTTTGACTGAAAGC